>JARHVA010003347.1:1637500-1910000 GCA_037957365.1 Torreya grandis | reverse complement strand
TGAGTCTAAATAAAATGTAAGCATGATTTTAAGCACAAAATGATGCTAGGATGAAATTTAATTGTAGGGTGGTGGATGAGTTAGTGTGTCTATTTTAATCAAACCTAATTATGACACTAGATTGGTATAATTTAGGTGTCTACATTTTCCCCTTTTTGAAAGTGTGTTGCGATTAGATGAAGCATTGCATTTTTAAAAAAATAGAGTGAAAACAAATTTATAAATATGACTTCCTAGATGGATTTGAATGATTATGAATGATGCCTATTGAGTGTTTGTATGTGAGAATATATGAAAAGGAACACTCGAAGGATTTATGGATAAATGATGTAGGTAATACCACAATTTAAACATAATTATGAGAGTATATAAAATGTATGAATGGTTTTAGGCACATGTAAAAAATATTTTTCTCGAGTGGATGGGTGATAGGAAGTTATTTTAGAAAATTAATATTTCCCATTTTTTAAGATAAACACTTAGATTATTCCCCAAGCAATGATATATGTAAAATGTTAGATGTGGGACAAATATATCCCATTGGTAAGTTGTTTTCCATAAAAAAGAGAAATATTTATTCCAAGGATCATTGATAAAATTTTATGTAAATGATTTTCAAGCTAAAATAAAGATACTAAATAATTTGATGAATTGGCAGTATGATTGGAAAATAAAATTAAGTAATATAGTGGAAACTATGTTAAAAGAAGTTTAAGGTTGGGGTTATAAGAGACAAATGGGGTGGGTGAATATATAGGGGTAGGGTGAAATTTAAATTTCATTATTTGAAACTTCATTTATTTGATTGTGTGATTAGCCACCTAGTGTTGATTTATGCTTTAGATTGTGAGAGGAAAATGGAACATATACTAGTGGATAGGCATTGAAGTGAGCAAGTCTGAGTTTACCAAAAGATATAGGGGAGTGAAGATATAATAAGTATTATTTTTTAATTTTTGTGTTATGATTTTAGAGTCATTAATGATAGGTAAATTTAGGTCAAACAAACTTACCAATTTGAAAAATGGTAGTTTTGGAATAGATTTTGATGATTTTGTTGGCTAGAATGGTAGGTTTGTGAGATAGTTTAGTGGGTTTGATAGAATATAGGTTTTGTAAAAAACAATGGTGAATTCATGAAAAGTTATGGTTAGTTCATTGAAACCTATGGAATGTTCATAAGAATGATAAATTTGTTAAAATTTATAGTGAATTTATAAAAAGGATTAGCAAATGCATTCATAGTTTGGCAATTTTTTTATTGTTAGATTGAAAAATAAAATTTCATATAGTAGTGTCATCAAATATTCATGGTAGGGTAAATAATTATTTTTATATATGAATATATGATGAGAAAAAAATAACATTTTATTTTTTGGATATTTAAGGAGATACGAGCTATACTCACTATGTGGGAGAGGTGGTTAGGTGTGATATAATTGATGCAAAGGTTCATGGATTAAAATGTGGGTGTCTTAGAAGTAGTGAGACTAGAATATGTTTGATACATGCCTAAGATCCATGAAAATAGGGAATTATTTACATGTTTGGTATAGCTTTTGCACTCAGAGACCAACACATTCTATTTATCGATAGGGGAGATGACTAGGAGATTGGAGGATATATGAAAGATAATTCACATCCTGATATGGGTGTAATAGTTTATTACAAGGAGAGTACACAAGAATTATCACTATCTAGAGTGTTTTGATAGGACATTATCCCTATTACTAACTATGGGATTGATTTAGATGCCTGCATGGCATTATAGGAGATAAAAGGATTAACATTGGTATTGATGGATCTTTTTGATGGCATTTTATTACCAAAAGTGATTAGGATATTATTTATTATGAGATTATTATATGTCATTATGGATATGATGGAGACTAATACAAAGTTCACATGTGGACCCTAAATTTTAGCACACTTATAAAAATACTTGCATATAATCATGTATAAGGGAGTTATGATCATATGCCCATCCACACTACTATAGGTTTGGTTATGGGAGCACATTATAATGGAGAGGCATGTTACATAACTAAGACATAGGGAAGTTGGAGAGCCATTTATTTAAAAATGATACATTATGATAGGATCATGGAGGACACACATGGGTGATCTAATATTATACAAGAAGGCATGGGATGAGTTGGGGCCTATAGATTTCACATGGAGACATCATAGGAAGGTAGATACATAGTGGCCACATGATGCATGATACATAAATTATATGTTGACACCTTGTTACATTATTGGCATACATGAGTACATCATAAAGAAATATAATATAGATAAGGTTTTATAATAGTTTAGGATCTGTTAGGATGTACTAATATGGTTACATGTGTTTGTATGAGTAGTGAGATATGGATCTTAGTGGGGAATAAAGATAGATCTGAGGGTATCATATCATAATTAGACATAGATGAAATTTGTACCATATTATCTTAGGAGAGACATAATAGATGTATTGGTGATTGAGGATTATATAACATGGTGGGAGTAGATTCAACCTATTATATTAACAACTCCTTGCATGAGACATAGGACATGGATACAAAGACTACATATGGAATTTAGAGTGAAATAATAGAGGACAACATAATAGTAGGTACATATATAAGTATTTATCCTAGGTAATAGAGGATAGGTTGATGGGGAAGATGTATATATTGAGGAGTCATGAGTTGAAAAGGCATAGGGTGATGAGGTAGAGGGAGATATATCATGAGGGGATACACATATGATTATTATTGATAATGATGAGGAGTGAGAGGGGTAGTACATGGTGATGCATACTTCACCATATATCCATATAGGGGAGATGATGAGGTTTAGAGTTTATACTGACAAGATTAATGGAGGATGAGGATTTGATTGAAAGGTTCCATGAGGAGATTAGAGTGAGAGATGTGGAGATTTCATCCTTGTATGAATATGGAGGAGAGAGGGAGCTATAAATCTATAGAGTTATATATTATAGGCAGAGGTGGATAGGTTGACTATAGAGGATTTGAGTAGAGAGGATGGTTTGGTGATCTTTAATGTGAAAACATAATCAAAAGATGATACTTTTATAGTGTGTCATATTCACAAGCTATATTTTCACCATTGTTAGTTTTAGTCAGTTAAGATCACAAAAAAATGAAAACAAGATTGGAGCCTAAGACCTCATGAATAATAGAAAAGGTTAGTAAATAATGCATTAGACTCAAAATAAAAAAATGAAAACCTCTATTAAAGATGTCTTTGTATGGGATGTTTCTCAGATGTGGCATCAAATGATCTTTGTCAATCCCATTTATGTGAATACGTCTCCATTGAAGTTATGGACCACGTTGAATTGATCAAAAGTAGAAGGTTGATGAGTAAGTTAGCATGATAAAATGTCAGGGCTTTGCTATATTAGTTGAACATGATGAAATATAATGAAAATGGGTCTATTTATAATGAACCTAGATTAGTGAGGACCCTTCAAATTAAAGTCAAGAAGAATGGTTGTAAATGAGTCCTCAAATGCACACATGGATCACTAATGTGAGCCCTTCATCTTAATTGAGATGAAGGGTGGAGGATGATCTTTGAGAATATCAAATGAGAGTTAATATAAACCCTTCATCTTATTTTTGAGATGAAGGGTAGAGAGTTATTCCCAAGAATACACATGGATCTCCAATGTGGGCCCACCATCTTGTTTCCAAGATGAAGGGTTGAGAATGCTCTCACACAAGATTAATTATGGTCCCTTAATATTGTATCCAAGATGAAGGGTGAATAATAATATTTTATATTAATTCACTTACCAATATTATTAGCTCACAAAATAGTATTATAGAGAATCAGAAAATCCTTTATTTGCATGAAGATACCCATTTGGAGGGAAAAAGAGGAATTAATAAATTACAAGATTCTATTTGTAATAGAAATATAATTATAAGAATGATTTAGAGAAGGGGAATTAATATAATTAATTGATTAGAAAAAGGGAATTATTGGATTGACCAAAATAGGAAAATTGAACAAATAAAATTGAGCAGGGAATTATAATTGAACAAAGAAATTGATCAGAGAATGATAATTGAATATAGAAATTGACTAGAGAATGATAATTCAATTAAGAAATTGACTAGAGAATGATAATTAAATAAATAAAATATGGATATTTGGCTCACCTAGAGATGACTCAAGTTTAATTAAAACATATATATTAGAAGAATAAATTATTTAGACCAAATTTTGTGAAATTAAGTGAAGTTATTCCATTTTGTAGATTGACACGAAAGTGATAAAAATAGAGTGTCTACATTTTCCATATTTGAGAAGGCATTGTGATATGTATACAAAGCAATGGATTTTAAAATAATTAAAATTTATAAAAATGATCATATAATAAAATTTAATGGATGTTAGTATTGATAAAGTATACTAAAAGTACTAGTAAATAGGTTTAAATGTGCCCTAAAACAATACTTAGTAAGCCCATGATGCCCCATCAAGGGGAGGTTTGGTAATTTTTTTGGCCAAGTAAATGCTCAAAATAATGAAAAAATAGTGCATAAATGATAAAAGAGGAGAAAAAATATATAGATAGGTGAAAGCAGGAAGAAAAATAGATCCTTGGGATAAATCCTAGCCTCCAATGAAGAAAAATAATGTAAAGCAGGGATTGTTTTTGATATAAAAGGTTATAGATTCCCCCTAGGTGGTATATTTAATTTTCACCCTTTCATTTCAAACTTTACCCTTGATATTTTGCACATGAGTAACTTGGCTAAAATGGGTCATCGACCACGATTGAGGGTACTTCCAGATTGGGTCCAAGAGCATATGTGACCACAAGGCATGGGACCATTGGTTGTATTATTTATTTGTTAACTTTTCATTTATTATCATTTATTGCATGTTAAATTTATGAAAATGATGAATTCACCATTTTTAAATCAATGAATTTGAATACACAAATAGTGAATTCATCATAGAAAATGGTGAATTTATGAACATATTAGTGAAATGGTACATGTTATAGGTAATTGGTCCATGTAAATGGTGAAATTTCTAAACATTAAAATGGCACAAAGTAATTTTTAAAAAATGGTTAATTGGTCCCACCCAAATGATGAATTCATCCTCCTAAATAGTGAATTTGTCACCTTAATGGCAAAAATGTGCAGAAAAAATTGATGTCATTCAAATAGTGAAATTGAATAGAGAATGGCCAAATGGTCCATGATATCATTGAAATAGTAAATAAAATGATGAAATGGTCCAAAGACCATTTAATGACAAATTCATCATAAAAATAGTGAAATGGTCTTGTTAAACAATGAATTCATCATAGAAATGGTGAAAATTTAATAATTAATTAGATGAATAGAAATTGAACAAAGAAACAGAGAAAAATGATCATTAAGACTGAATATGATTAGATTACATGATTGAATTATAAAAATAGATGTGATTATAATGTATAAATGTGATTAGAATTAGTAGAAAATGTCAGATCCATTTTCCCCTAATTTATTAAGATTAATTAGTGGATTGTATGTTGATCATTGGCAAATATGTTGTTAATTTTTGAGTTGGATTCATATATGCTATTTATTTGATAGATATATTAATTTTGGATAACTATTGAATATGTTATATTATTTTTATTATCATTATTTATATATATTTATTACATGTAATAGTGGTAAGGATTATATGCTAATTATTATCATGATATAGGCTAACTACCAGTTTATTTTATGAGGTGGATGTAGGACATTTCTGCCCTCACTGACAGTGTAGAGGGAGAGTATCATCAGAGAGGGGAGATCAGATATCAATAGTGAGGATTGAGAGAGACAGTTTCAAGGACCCATGCATACACCAATATCATTTGTTTAGAATAAATAATTGATATTTGCATTGATTTCTTTATTATTCATAACTTGCATAGTGGTGTTAATTTTTTTTATGATATGAGAGTCCTCACTACATTATACCTAGTAAGATCACAATTGTGTCAATATGGTTTAGTTTATTATGCATCTTATTGGTTGATTGTATTTTTATTTCAATATATATAACTTAGAAATTAATTTACTTGTATTGAATAACTAGAGGTCAAAAGGTAATTGACTTAATTGATTTGGCTGAATGTATTTATTTAAACATTTGAAAATACCATTGTTGATGGAAAAATATTAAGTCATTTAAGGGAAAAATACCCTCCCCAAAGTATTTTATTCTAGTTGTTACTTCAAAGATTTAGGCACAATAAGCTTTTCCATACTTTAGTGAATAAGAATTAATGGATTATTTGGAACTTTCATGGCCCTCTTGTCATTATGATCCATTTAAAAATAATAAAGGTAAAAAAGTGAAGGGACCATATTTTGGTTATCATTATGTTTTAGGGTTGACCTTGTCATGGAAGTTAGGAATAGCTCAGTTTCCAGGCTCACATGTAGAAAAAGGAACTATGAGTTGAACAAGAGTGGAGTGGTGCATTTATGTAAAAATGTTACCTGAGGTTCAATTGTAGAAATAATAAGGGTCTTGTAGAAGTCATGATGAGCATGAAAATTTTGTGGAAGATAATAATTAAGATGAGGAATAAGAATAAAGGACATCAGGATCATCATCATTGAATGATGGAAGGAAGAAAATATAATATGAAGTTGGGCTATTGAAAAAAAAGAAAACAACTAAAGGCTTGTTTTAATACCAAGTCGGTCATATTTCTCAGCTTTGTTTTAAATGGATATATGGGGTTTTGGAATAAGGTTTTTTTGTTTTATTATATAAAATAATTAGAATGAAATCCTATGTGAAATCTGAGCCAGGATTATAGACAAATAATCATACCAATGAAAATGTAATTATGAACATACAAATCTAGGTACATTCTTAAAGTTATGATTTAATTTCAATTTCCTTTGCACACATATATAGGTATATATATGGGTGTGTGTGTGTGTGTTTGTGATGTATAGATACCTATATGTATGCAGAAGAGATTTATATACCCTCTTGCATTTGAATTGGTATAAGATTTGAAACTAGGTTAAAGGGTTGAATAGTTATATTTGTATTATAAAAAAATGAGTGTTGTTTTTCTCCCTTAATACCTAGCTTGGTTTTTACAATGTAACCTAAGAACTCAAAATAAGATGATATTAAATAAAGTAATGGTTATGTTTGTTTTCAAATGTAAACCTTTGAGGCATGCAAATATATAGAGAGGGGATCATATTGTCATATAAAAATTAGAGTGGAAACTTCAAGCCTAAGTATAGACAGCTTGAGGGACCTTAATAAAATCTTACATTATATATCAATGAACACCTTTTTTTGTTTAAATGTACATGTGGTTTTGAAGGAATCTAGTTAGCATGTGACAAATTTGTTAAAGAAATCCAAATAGTAACTTGATCTTGTATTTATGCCTTAGGCATTTATTTGTATGTTATTTTTTTGAAAGGATTATAAACCTAATGGATATGTACATGCATACTAGATACTATAGGAATAAGACTATGCTCAGTAATGTGATTTAGAAATGTATTCTAACTGTAATTTTAATGAATATATATATATATATATATATATATATATATATATATATATATATATATATATATAGATATATAAAATTATAAATTTGTATGAGATAAAAAATTAGAATCATCTATATAAGATGGCAAATCTGCCTTCCTTAAATATGCCTCAAGTAAGATTATAGTTATCAATCATCTAAATTTAAGGATTCCTACGCAATAATAAATATACAAAAATTGATGCTAAGATGGCCATTCAAACTTAACTAGTTTTGTAGTTCAAGAAATGGTATGGATGTATTTATTATATTCCAAAGTGAATATGATTATAATTAAAGAAGAAGATATTAAATTAAATATTTGAATATATAAAATTATAGAGATAGATCTTGAAATTTAGAATATGAGTCTTATTGTGAAATCGATTTATAATTTATTAGATTGTGATAAAGTAAAATATGGACAGGTATGGGTTTTAGAGTGGTGTCCATGGTTATTACATAGTGATTTAAAATAGATAAATGGACTACATGTAATTTAACATTGGATGTGGATTAGTATTAAATGTACTTATTGGAATTATAATAAAAGGATATGTTTGGATAAAAGAATAACACTTGATTCTTGTTTTATTTTAATAAATATATTTGTTATAGAATCAATTAGATTCATGATTTATGATTTCTTACATTGTTCACTATTGCATAGTACTTTAATGCTCAACTTTTGAATCTTTATTTGTATATTATTTTTGGATAAAAAGAGGTAAATATATGAGTATTCCAATGGGTAACTCATATATGTACCCCCTGATATGATTATGTCATGATTCAATAGTAGAGAGTTCTGTGTGAGTGAAAATGATTCATATTGTTAAATCTAAATTCTATAATGAAAACTTTGGCCATAGTAATGTTATATCTTAGACATTATCATTTTATTGTAATTATAATTTACATGTGTTGTTGATATCATTTAGATATAAGAATTAATTCAATGGTCTATTTTATTGATGCATGTAATAGTGTTAATACACACACAGGTTCTAATTAATTATCAATATTTGCACTATATTTATCTACCCCTTCGTGAAGGGTAGGGCCACTTGTATAAAGGAGGTGTGTGCGAGATTTTTGGTCTATGGTTAGAGGTAAATCACTTAGTTGATGATCTCCATATATCAATTAATTCAACCATATGAAATTCACTCTAGCTATGTGATAGATCATGGAGCTATTCTATATATCTCATATTATACTTCTATACTTATTGATATGTATATTTGACATTATACTTCATCATAGATTTTTATGGTTAGATATTCAACACAAAAATGGTTGTGTATTGTAATGAAATTAAAAAATAGCAGTGGTTGTAAATATATTTATGACTAATTTATGGATTATATCAGTATTTACAATACTTGGTTCATTTTATTACATTTGGTGGTCAATTCTTCAACTTATAGATTGATTTAATTCTTTAGTACTAAATGGGTTTTAATTAGCTAGTGGGATGATGTGATTATTGAATCTATTTCTTGAGATTAATTGATTTTTGAATCATTAAATGGCTAGCTATGAATAATCTTGACACTAATTACATAAAAAAATAATGTGCTTGTTGGTTAGCCTAGTGGGGTCTAACAACAAATGAATAGTTAGAGTGACTTTGAATTGATTTCAAGAGAAAGTGGATATGATGATAAATCATAAGAAATGGTCACATATTTTACATCATCCCACCTTGTGGATAGGAGATATGTTGAGGTTCTTTGATACTATTGGTTTACTTCACATAACAAGTATTCCATCCATTCAAGTAGATCAGGTGCTACCCAGTGCCTTAATAGAGCGGTGGAGGTCAGATACACATACATTTTGTCTACCAATAAGAGAGGTTATAGTCACTTTAGAGTATTTATGGCACATACTATGAATTCTCATTATAGGTCAACCTTTATATTGGCTTTCCTTGAAAGATAGACAATCAGTACTGGAGGAGTTGATTGGACCCTTAGACATTGAGATGGTGTGGGTTGGATATGTTGGAATTGATGAGATTGATTTGTTGATGGACATACCATGAGATGAGGATATGGATGAGGATTTTCATATACTTGTTGTATTTAACCAAGTAGTACTAGTCCTCATGGATATTATCAGTGGCATTCTACTACTTGACAAGAGTGGGTAGTTATTTCACATGAGTTTGGGAGGCATGGTCATACACATGCTTGTAGATATAGTTGTTTTTACCTAAGGACTAGATATTTTGGCAAACATATACCATGATATTAACTTTGTGGTTCATTGAGGTGGACATAACATTGGCCCATCAACACTACTCTAGGTTTGGGTGTGGAAGCATATAATTATTGAGTGACTTGTTGTAGACAACAACAGAGGGGTCTAAATGAGATGATGACATATAGTTCATAGCAAGTAGGTCTAGGGCACATGATACATAGAGGAGAGATTAGATATTATAGATAAATGATAAATGATATGACCGATGTTAACTTGACATGGAGGACATACTAAAGTATTTAGTTTTAATGGCTATAGGATGTGTAGTATATGATTTATATGACTAATGCATGCATTATTATGGGTTGATAAGAGTATACCATTGATATATATAGGTTAGATAGGGTATAATGAATTTTTTTATTGCATTAGGATGTACCACTAGGTCCCCACCAGTTTGCGCATGTTATGAAAGAGAGGCATCAATGGGGACCAACCCTTGATTGGGCTAAGGATGGAGTGAGATTTAGCTTGGTACCACATGTGGCCTAGGTGTATTAAGGTGGGATAAAATATATGGGAGTGATATAAGCATATGATATTTGGTGGGCCCATAATCAACCTTTGATATTGACTATTCTAGTGAGTGTGGATGAGGGACAAGCTTTGAGAGGTGAGCTAAGATAGGCTTCAGTATAGATGGTGTGATTGATTATTATAGTTAGGGTAGAGAATATGGGAGAAATGGATGAGGGTGGGGAAGAGGAAGAAGATGAGGAGGGAGAGTTTGAGATGTATGAGGTAGAGGATGGAGATGATTTGGCTATAGAGTATATGGAGGAGGTGGTGGAGATAAGCACTGATAAGGAGATGGTTGAGGTAGATGTTACAAAAGATAATCATGGTGTATAGGGGATAAGGGATGAAAAGTAGGCTATCTATTTGAGAACCATAATATCAACTAAGACTCAGGATCTTATTGATAGATTAAGATAGGAGATTAGTTTTATGGAGATAGAGATCATATGTATACAAGCTAGGTTGGACTGTCAATCACAACAACTATCCTTAATGCATGAGTAGATTAGTGTAGATTAGATAGAGATGTTTAGACTATGTTTAGAGATATCCAGGATGTTTCAAATATATGTGCAGATCAATTTAGAGAGGGACTCTATTAGATCAAAGAGGTATGTTGTAGTATAGGGCTAAGAATAGATTTTTTCATAGATAAACACAACTATAGAAGAGTAGGATTCAACAAGGGCTGAGCGGGATACAACATAGGTAGGGATGGCTAGGTTACAAAGAGAGTTGGATGAGGTGTGAAAGATTGTGACCAAGAAAGGTTTATTATATATCTATGAGAAGATCCTTTAGGTTAAGGATGAAGCTACTTATTACAAGAATTTATTTGAAGGAACAATGCCAGTGGTAGCTAGGAGGCCTACATTTTCAAAGTAAAGTGCATAAAGGTCAAATTATAGATCCTCTCAATCATACATGACCTTGAGATAAGCTATATAAATAATGCATCCTCCTCCTCAGTCATCTACCATGGGTCTTGTGTCACAACCATTTCCACCACCTAATATGATAGGAGATATTTACCAATAAGAAGATCCATAGGAAAGAGTTGCTAGATAAAACTATAGTTAGAGTTGACCTTATTTGAGATAGTGCTACACATTTTGATTGATGAGATGCATTGATTTTAAATGATGTAATCAGATGATCTAAAATGTACATGTATTATCATTTTATGTTTATTCCCCACTTTTTGGATGTATATAGACATTGGACATTTGATATATGAGATGTTATTGATATTTAAAGTTATCTCATTTGATTTCTTATTTTAGTTGTTTATGTCACTTGTTTATTTTGATTTATATATGTTGTTTCTATTAATATTGATGAGATAGATTTATGTTATGATCATGATGTTTGTTAGATTAGATAATTGGATCAGATAGATAGAGATGTATTTTATTGATGGCATTGACATGGTAATCATTTTGAAACTTATTTTTTTATATATTTCACATGAGAATATGCATCATAATCTAGGAAGGATCATGATAACAATTGTTTGTCAAAATATGTAACAATTTGAATTCAAAATGTAAATGTATACAACATAAAACAAGATATAGATGTACAATATAATGTTCTTAAATCGATTCCAATTCATATATAAGTGTTCACAACTAAAAATCATGATATTAATAATCAAGTCTTAAGTGGAAAACATAATTTACTAAATTAAGGCACCTAAGTAACAAACAACATATTTAAAAGCAAACAAATAATAAACACACAAGCAAACACAAGAAAATAGTCCATTCAAAAATCAGTGTGTTTGAAAACAATATGTTACTCTTTGAGACCAAGGGTATGAAAGAAATATCATGACCAAGGGGGAATAGATGAATAACTAAAGGTTGTATGCAATTGGACATTGCCTATATAGTCCTATGGATTTAAGGCCAAATTTAGTTCTCCCAAGTAGTTAAGATTGAATAAAATTGATGATAAGTTAGGAATTTAGAATATAAAGAAAAAATAGGAAAATGGACTCATAAAATAGTGAGAGAATATAAGGAAGAAGCTTTCCAAAATAGTAATGGATATGTTCACAAAACATTGAGAGAATGGGACAAGGGATGGCTGAACTGACCTTAGAAAATTCATCCCTTTCTATATAGTCTAATTGGAACTCAAGCCATTATAGTATGACTAGAAATGGAACACAAAAAATGATAAGTATGATCAAGGACAAGAACATGAACAATGGATAAAGAATGGTTAAGCTCAGAAAATGGTGAGAGCATGAAGTTTGATAACTCGCAAAATGGCAAGAGTTAAAAAGATAACTCATAGAATGATTAGAGTGTGAAAGTTTGGTCCCACTTTTTGAAATGTCATGCTCAAAATAGATGAAAATCACTAGTGAGGTAATTCAGTATGTTCCACCTAAATACAAATAATTAAAACCCCAAGTGAATAACAAGATAACAACTAATCAATTTTGCAACATTAGAGATGGGTAAAAAATGGGGAAACTTTAGGATATTGAGTCATGAAACTTTTTAGGGTTTTTTACATGAGGGAATATTTTGATGTTTATGGATTTTTGGCATATTTGAAATATTTAGGTATTTTGAAAATATTTAAACTATTTAGTGATTTTTGGAATATTTGAACTATTTAGGTATTTTTGTAATAGTATATGAATAAGAGTATTTTGAGTAGACAATATACCAACTACATAAACACCTATGAAATGAAAGGAGGCTTGTGGATACATGAAATTGATAGTGAATAGGGAACAAGAGAGGGGTTATCCATATATGTTAAAACTAGGGAGGACCACTCAATAATAACTTTGAAAAGGATACAAATTCCTCTTTTGAAATAATGAATGGGGATGCAATGGGAGTGAATGAATGAAGGAACATGATCAATAATTGATAATAAATTTGGGAAATAATAAAATTCATAAAATATAGATAAATAATAATATTTTATTGTGTGACACTTTGTCTATAAAGAGAGTCTAACACAAAATCATTCTGCACTTATGATTTTATCTTATTGAATGTTACTCTGATTTTCCTATGGTACTTGTGTAATATTAATTAGATCAGGATGGTAATACAAAAGGAAAGTGAGGAATAGTGAAAGGATACCCCTAAACAAAGTCTAAAAGGAATAGGGAAATATAGAATGAAATAAATATGCCCATAAGTAGGAACATATATTAACTAGAGTGAAGTAACCTTAAACATGAAATCACTTAAGATGCATAATATTCATTGGCTCATCTCATTTATCACCTTCTAGAGTAGCCAAATTATATGCATAAACCCATATATAGTTGTAATAATAAATTATCCTAACCAAATTGGTTTTAGCTTACCTTTATTTTCCCATTCAACATTAGCATTATTTTTCTTTGAGCACAAGATCATTAAGTTCAAAATCTTAGGAGATAATTCTAATTTTATATCCCTAGTGTAGTCAATTCTTCTATGACTTGAGGTGATTTAGGGTGGTTTGTCATTTTTCATCTAGAAAATCTAAATTTTATAATATACCCACTCAATATTCTTCTTCATCAAAGACACCTTATAATGAAATATACAAGGAGGGTAGATTGATATCAATAGGAAAAATGGTTTTAGATCCTTAGACTAGGGAATAAGGAGTTGAACCAATAGGAATATAAAAATTGGTATGATATACCCATAAGGTTGGGAATATTTTCATGTGCTAATCATGGACAAATGTATTGACAAACTTTTTAAGGATTTTGATCAACGTCTTATTGGATGATTTTTCCCGACCATTACCTTGAGGGTAATAACAAGTGAAAAACTTATGCTTGATATGGAACTCAGAATAGAGGGTAGTGGCATACTTATTTTTAAAGGATGTACCATTACTTGAGATGATGATGGTGGAAGAGATGTCATAATGGTAAATGATGTGATTTAGGATGAAATTTAAAATATGCTTACTAGTTATGTAATTGAGAGGGATTTCTTTTGCCCATTTGGTAAAATATTTGGTAGTAGTAAGGATATGTTTATGACCATCTCAAGAAGTAGGGTTAATCTTTCCTATGAGATTGAGACCCCATGTTGAAAATAGCCAAGGAGTTAGGACTAGTTGTAGTGCCTCTATTGAATCATGAATTATATTGCCATGTTTTTGACATGTTAAAAATTTATTTACATAAGCACATGTATTTGATTAAATGGTATTCCAATAATAACTAGTACAAAGGAGATTCTTAGCTAGGACCATACCTCTAGTGTGGGCCTTACAAATCCCTTCATGGAATTCCATAAGTGCTAGGTTAGATTTTACTATGATTAAACAATGAAGTAGAGTTACATCATAACCTCTATGATATAAAAAGCTACCATTTATAGTGTAATGGTAACTATTTTGGATAAAATATTTCATTTTATTGTGGGATATATTAGGTGGAAGGATGTTTTCATGGAGATAGCAATTGTCATGGTACCAAGGGGAACTGGGACTAGTAATGATACATATCATTTTAGAATGTGAAAAATTATAAGTTGGAATGAGAAGATGCTCAATGAGAAACTTGTACTCGCTGATAGAAAAATAAAACACAATCATTGAACCAATAGTAGCCATATCATCAACGGAATTATTATTGGCTCTAGGAATTTGTTCAAATTAAATGACTTCAAAATTGAGTTTGAGAGCATCTACCCTAGTTTTTCATGGAAATGGTTTTTCATCCTTCATTTGATAATAATTAGTGACCTGATTGATAATAAAGTGTGAATCCCCTTACACTAATTTTTTTTATATATCCTATTTCATAGCAAGACATAGTATAATAATAAAAGCTTCATATTTAGCTATATTATTTTTTCATGGAAATCCAATGTGAAAAACTTTAGGAATAATAATGCATTTTGGCGTGATGAATAATATTCCCACTTTTGAACCATGTGATGTGAAAGAACCATCTAAATAGATATTCCATTATTTATCTTTAGTTATATTCATAATAGACTTATCATGAAAATGTATTGTGATAATAAGAGAGTCTTTTAGAGGTACTTTGGCTAGTTGATTAGATAATACTTATCCTTTAATTACTTTTTGATGTGTGTACTCAATATAAAACTCACTAAACAACATGACCTATTTTTCCATTTGACATGTGAGAGATGATTTTACCAATAAATATTTTAGGAGTCCACTTTAGAAATCAACATTGTCTTGTTATTTAACATGTAATGTATAAGCTTCTAGAAAGTGAAAACTAATGTAAGACATGATTTTTCAATTGGAATATAGTTATGTTCATAAGAAACTAATGTTATGCTCAAATAATAAATAAATTATTCTTTCCCTTGATCATTGTGTTGAGCTAGGAGTGCCTCCAAGGTGATATAAATTATAGAAAGGTATAGTAACAAAGGCTTTCCCAACATTGGTGTAATAAGTATAGTAGCATTTGATAGAATTTGCTTAAGTAGTTCAAAAGCCTCTTGAAATTACATATTTCATTAGAATGTAATCCCTTTATTTAGCATGTATGTGAATGGATGAAAATGATCAACAAGTTGAGAGATGAAGTGTATAATAGCCTTGATTTTACCCTGTAGACTATGAAGTTGCTTCAAATTGGAAGGAGATGGCATTTCATTGATAGCTTAAACTTTGGATGGTTCAAATTCAATACCTCTGTGAGAGATAATGAAGCCTAAATTTTTTCTATATGTAACCCCAAAAAAACATTTCTTAGGGTTGAGATGCACTTTATACTCATGAAGTTGTTCAAATATTCTTTGTAGCTCTATTGGATGCTTTGTAAAATTTTTGTATTTGTTAATATATCATTAACATAGTTGTAATGTCCCCTTTTCAGGTGACATCTTCAAACTTGATGATTAGCCTATTATGTGACCTTCATCGGCTGATAGGATGAATAGAGGGTCATGATGGAGCTTGGCTTGGCTTTGATTAGCATAATTCCTACAATTGGCTTTCATTCAGGCTCTTTCAGACATGTTTTGTTTGAGCTCCTATTACATAGGGAATGTTAGCATTCAATAGAGCATCCTTGTTATGGCATGATCATGTGTGGAATCACTCCCTGATTCACCAGCTTTAGTCGGTTCGAGGATCAGACATGTATTGAGGGAGATATTAATATTTGATTGATTTAATCAAATATTAATTATTTAGCCTATTTTTAATTAAGAAACCCTAATTCTAATTTAATAAACCCTAATTAGGGCAAGCACATCTTTTTTAGGGTATAAGGGTTTCTCATGGAGGCCATTATTATGATTTGATTATTGATTTTTGATATTGAAGAATTCTTCTGTGAAGACTAAGCTAAGGGTTCCAAAATTCCATTTACATTGGAGAACGTCCACTCTTCAGTGTGTGTGATTTAGAGGCTGTGAGATATCAGCTGATTTATTTCCAATTTGAGAGATAGCTTCATATAGAAGTTATCACAGTATTGTAGATGATTTGAGAGATAACTTCACATAGAAGTTATCACAGTGTTTCAGGTATTTATTTCATTAGGTTTTACTTTCATTAATTGTCCAGATTAAGATTTGATGTATTAGGGCCATATTCCTTGAGATCTGGTATCCAGCATAGAGGCCGCAACATATTATCTTACTTTTGTACAGAATTTGTACCGCTTTGTGCAAGTCCGTACAGTTCTGCATTAGGTCATACAGAGCCACAGGCAACTCAGAGACCGACATCGGCATCCCAATGACCAACATCGGTTGACTAAAGACTGACATCGGTAGAGAAGCCGATCGACAGTGACCGACATCGGCAGTATATCAACCAATGACGGTGACTGTGTGTCGACACAGAACGCAGAGCCGTCCAAATTTAGGGTTTGTTTCCAAATTTGCAAAAGATCAGGGTGTTAAGATAGTAGTTGTAATATTCTTTGATATGCATGACAAAGGACATATTTGTAATCAACTGAATGAATAATAAGATTAGTGATTTTCCAATTGAGAAATTATTGTGGTTTATTTGTTTATCTAAAATTATCTTGCAAAATTGTATCTTTGTTCGGAGCTTTTGTATTTCTATATTCCCTATTTGAAGGGGATATTACAGTGGTATCAGAGCTTTTTACATTTTTATATTCCCTATTAGAAGGGGATACTACAGTGGTATCAGAGCTTTTGTATTGCTATATTCCCTATTTGGTTGGGGATATTACAGTGGTATCAGAGCTTTTGTTAAAAAAAAGGAGACCCTAAGAAAGGGACATTACAGTGGTATCAGAGCTTTTATTAAAAAAGGAGACCCTAAGAAAGGGACATTACAGTGATATAAGGGTTTCTCATGGAGGCCATTATTATGATTTGATTATTGATTTTTGATATTGAAGAATTCTTCTATGAAGACTGAGCCAAGGGTTCCAGGATTCCATTTGCATTGGAGAACGTCCACTCTTCAGTGTGTGCGATTTAGAGGCTGTGAGATATCAACTGATTTATTGACAATTTGAGAGATAGCTTCATATAGAAGTTATCATAGTATTTCAGGTATTTTGAGAGATAACTTCACACAGAAGTTATCACAATAATTCAGGTATTTATTTCATAAGTTTTTATTCAATAAATTATACAAATAGAAATCTTCTGTATTAGAGCCATATATCTTGAGATCAGGGGTCCAACAAATAGGGTTTACTTTATTGGCAGTCATATGAAGTCTGTACAGATCTATATAGATTCGCACAGAGACTGACATCGGTAGGCAGAGATCCACAACAACTGACATTGACTGACCTATCACCAACGTCAGCAGGTTAACGACCCCAGTTGACTGACGATGGCAGTATAACTGATGTTGGCGACTGTGTTTTTGACACAGCAGGCTGAGACATACCAAATTCATGTTTTATTCCTAGTTTGTGGAATACTCAAGTTTTTAAGACCGTATTTGAATATTATTTAATATGCATGATAGAGGATATCTATTGTAATAGTCTGAGCGAATAAATAAGAGAATATATTGTGATTTATTTATCTAGTTGGAAATTATTTTGGCAAAAAATCATATCTTTATTCAGAGTTTTGTCATTCTATATTCCCTATTTGAAGGGGATATCACAGTGGTATCAGAGCTTTATGTGTTTCTATATTCCCTATTTGAAGGGGATATTACAGTGGTATCAGAGCTTTATGTGTTTTTATATTCCCTATTTGAAGGGGATATTACAGTGGTATCAGAGCCAAATTCCTGCCATCCTGTTGGGTAGGTTGGGTATACCAGAGCCAAATTCCTGCCATCCTATTGGGTGGTATCTTGAGTTACAAACGTGAGGGTAGCCCACCTAGGGGCCATAGGCATAATGATGATTAAGACATCAGAGAAGTCTACCGTGAGATGACACAGGCACTACAGGCACTCACTACTATGGTAGAGAGGATGAACACACCTGTTTGATAGAATGGGGAGCAAGGGGATAACAGGAGTACTACTATTAATCAGAGACTATGACTGACCCATTCTAGGATAGTTGATAGGCCTACACGGCCTATGTTTGTTAAGAATGATTCAAAGGCCAACCTAGCAACACCACCTTTGGATCGAGAGGCTCTTAACAGTCTACGCAGGAAAAAGCTTTGATTATACTACAAATGTCCATATGATGCCAATCAAAATTGTCATTTGAGGCCTAAGGCAAGGCATATCATGTAATATGGGCATATTGTGAGGATTCAAAATTAGAAGATTTCAAATAGTAGGATAGTTTTGAGGAGTCAGAGGTAGAGGCTTCAGAGCCTAAGATAGAGGTAATGAAGGTGGCTCACCAGGATTCTAAGAGACATGTGGTTGAGCTTAGTCATGAGGATTTGGACTCTCAGTTAGTTGCAGAGGATGAGGGAGCTGGAGATTGTAATGATGAGATAGTTTCAGTAGTAGCTTCTTCAGAGTTAGATGAGGATGAGTCCGATGTTGGCATTCAGAGTGTGGAGGTATACTCAGAGGTCAATACATTGAGTGTTGTTGGTGAGTACGTTCCTACAGTTGTAGCTGAGGAACATGTTGTTGGGGCTAACACACATGTTCAGGATTTGGGAGTACCTAGTCTTGATGAGTTTGGGATACCAGTGGAGTTGAGTCTCCAGATTGATTCTTCTCACACAGATGATAGTGTGGTACAGTTGGTTGTGCTGCCTTTACAGAGGGATCAATTATGGGATGGATTGGCACCATCTTTTGTAGATGGAATTAGCAGTTTGAGTTGTCCATTTTACTTGGGTTATGATACTTTGAGAGTTTGTTTCTCATGGATTCCTAACTATGACAGTTGTGCTTTCAGAGTTTGGTTAAGTTGCATCTGCTAGTTTGATTGTGGATTCCTTTGGGTTATATTTTTGAGGATATTGCAGGAGCTTGCGTTGATTATCATTAGTATAGATAATGAATACATTTGGGATCCAAGTGGATTGAGTGGTTCATTATTTTGAGATTGCTTGGGGACAAGCAATTTTAGGAGGGGTAGATTGTAATGTCCCCTTTTCAGGTGACATCTATAGACTTGATGATTAGCCTATTATGCGACCTTCGTAGGCTGATAGGATGAATAGAGGGTCATGATGGAGCTTGGCTTGGCTTCGATTAGCAGAATTCCTATAGTTGGCTTTCATTCAAGCTCTTTTAGACATGTTTTGTCTGAGCTCCTATTATATAAGGAATGTTAGCATTTAGCGGAGCATCCCTGTTATGGCATGATCATGTGCAAAATCACTCCCTGATTCACCAGCTTTAGTTGGTTTGAGGATCGGACATGTATTGAGGGAGATATTAATATTTGATTAATTTAATCAAATATTAATTATTTAGCCTATTTTTAATTAAGAAACCCTAATTATAATTTAAGAAACCCTAATTAGGGCAAGCACATCTTTTTGAGGGTATAAGGGTTTCTCATGGAGGCCATTATTATGATTTGATTATTGATTTTTGATATTGAAGAATTCTTCTGTGAAGACTGAGCCAAGGGTTCCAAGATTCCATTTGCATTGGAGAACGTCCACTCTTTAGTGTGTGTGATTTAAAGGTTGTGAGATATCAGCTGATTTATTTCCAATTTGAGAGATAGCTTCATACAGAAGTTATCACATTATTTTAGGTATTTTGAGAGATAACTTCACATAAAAGTTATCACAGTAATTTAGGTATTTATTTCATAAGTTTTTATTCAATAAATTATATAGATAGAAATATTTTGTATTAGAGCCATATATCTTGAGATCAGGGGTCCAACAAATAGGGTGTACTTTATTGGTAGTTGTACAAAGTCCATATAGATCCATACAAATTTGCACAGAGACCAACATCAACAGGCAGAGATCCATAGCGACCGACATCAGCTGACCTATCACCGATGTCAGTAGGTTAACGACCCCAATCGACTGACGATGGTAGTATAACCAACGTCAGTGACTGTGTTTTTGACACAACAAGCCGAGACATACCAGATTCATGTTTTATTCCCAATTTGTGGAATACTCAATTTTTTAAGACCGTATTTGAATATTCTTTAATATGCATGATAGAGGATATCTATTGTAATAGTCTGAGTGAATAAATAAGAGATTATATTGTGATTTATTTATCTAGTTGGAAATTATTTTGGCAAAAAATCGTATCTTTGTTCAGAGTTTTGTCATTCTATATTCCCTATTTGAAGGGGATATCACAGTGGTATCAAAGCTTTATGTGTTTCTATATTCCCTATTTGAAGGGGATATTATAGTGGTACCAGAGCTTTATGTGTTTCTATATTCCCTATTTGAAGGGGATATTACAATAGTATTCAACAATATCATGCATGAGATAATGAAAGGTGACAGTCATTGCTCATTGATAAGTTGCTCTTAAATTTTTCATGACAAATGGAATGACTTGATAATAGAATGTGTCCCAAAGGGTTTTAAATGTTATCATTTACTTGATCATTTGAAGTGATCTTAATTTGATTATATCTTGAAAATCTATCCATGAGAGATAACATCTCATAACTTGTTGAATTCACAATCATGTCTATATTTTGTAGTGGAAAGTCATATTTAGGATAATATTTATGTAAATCTCCAAAATCCATGGAAACTTAGATGTAGATTGGTTTCTTATTGATAGGGAAAATGTTAGAAATTCAATTTGCATATGGAATAGGTTTGATAAAACTTGCTGCAAGTAACTTTTATAGTTCAACTTTGACTAAGAGAGTAATTCATGGATGCATGTTTATTAGCTTTTACTTAATAAGTTTAGCATCTAGATGCATAAATAAATGTCAAACAACTAATGAAGGATCTACACTTGACATATTTGAATAGGCCCAAGTAAATATATCAATGAACTCTATGAGAATGGAAATAATTAATTGACACACTTTCGAAGTGAGGAACACACCAAGATTTATTATATTTGGATCATCATATGAAACAATGTTTACTTATGTCATGTATTATACCAAAGAGTGGAACCATTGTATATAATTGTAGGAAAAGAAGGTAATTGATCATCAGACTCAAAATATGAAGTCTCAAATGGACCCATATAGGAAGAATCAAAATCATTCCCCTTAGGTAATGGCCAATGAGCTACCAAGTGTGGATTCTATAGAACCATATGCTCAAATACATCATGATATTTAGGCTTGATTTAAATAATATATGGCATATGGGAACTTGTGGAATCTTCGGATTCCAATGAAGGAGAGAAAACTTCCTCATCTAATGGCACTTGAAATTGGTTTTCACTAAAGAACTGATCTTTATATTTACTTTTTCCCTAATCCAAAAGCACCTCAAAAAATTTGTGCTTAAGGATATCAATGTGATTTAGAGGTACTTTGGAAAAGTCTCTAAATCACCTTTCTATCTATAGTATACACTGATTCAAGTATTTTGTTGTATTTACAACTCTAATCCTTCCTCTATGTCTTCTCACTTGTTTACTAGAATAAATCATCTCTTATGTTATAACCCTATTAAAAAACAACATGGATTCATATATATATATATATATATTCATCTCATTCATTATCTCACTCATTTAAATTCATTCCATTCACTATTTCATTTGGTTTTCACTTTCCTTCCTCATTAGTCTCACTAGGCAACCTTTAAAGGCTTCAAAACACCAAAACCTATTATTAGTCTTATGGAATTAGTATAATTTCATAAGTATCATGATGTAGTCACATTACAATTTTAATAACATATTTTAACCTTTCATTCCCATTACAACACTCATTTTCACACCTCAAGCTCACAATGACACATCTAGGCTTGTAGCCTTTTTTCACCTTTTGCCTTGGTTTGAACAATATATGAACTATCCTAAAGATATAATACCATATTAGACAATCCTATATCTCCTTATAGGTCTCCATCAAGTTTAAATGACTAAACCATCTCCAAATAAAACTTTCTTTGTTAGTACCTTTCTAATTAAGCTTATTAGCCCTCATTGCATACCCACAATACTAGTTACATATTGTACATACCTGGTATCAACTTAAAAAAACAATAATATTATATAGGGAATTTAATTAAAATATAATATGAAATTTAAACTTGTTTTACCATTGAAACAAAATTTATGAGTCTTTGTAACTTGAAACCCTAGCTAGTCCAGTGACCCTGACTGTGTAGGCCGAGAAGGGTCTAAAATCAATTTATTTAGTTATAAGACATTTAAAATAGATAAAATACTTTTCCCAGGTCTATCTTGACCTATTAAATCTATAAAATTAGGTTATAAATCATATATCACCTCATCAAAACCTATAATGATCAAAACATAGGGTTTCTACATGTCTTTGAGTGACTGTGTAAGACTGTGGAGACTCCAAAGTCAATGTATTTAGTTATAGGGTACCTAATAATTATATAATACATTAAATATGTCTATATTAAAATTATATAACTCCTTAAATGATCAATACCATTTATTAATTTGGTTATGCTCACATTAACATTAAATACAAAATACTGTATATACTTCAATAGACTATATGAGGACTCAGGGATCTATTTTCATCTCTAGAGATTCCAAAATTCAAAGGTCCATTATCAAAAATTGTTTAAATCATAATTTTATCCAAAATAACTCAATATAATACCCAAATACTTCCTAATATTGACACTTCTTCTTTGTTATTAGTTTGAACAAGAACATGGTCTTAACCTGTGTAAACATGGTTACCTTTAGACTGACTATAGATTGTCCTTCACCACTCAAAATTGCATTCCAAAAAAATATTATTAATTATAAATAAACACATAATTATCCATAAACTACCATTTCAAACATTTAAATTGTATATAATTTAATAAACAACAAACTTACCTTCAACCTTGATAGTTACAGGTGTATAATAGGGTACACAGGCAGGGTTATCTTTCTCTAAGTTTCTCCACTTCAAATAAATATATTTATTAAAATTTGAGTCTATAAGGTTTCAAATTTCTATAGTATTATAATTTCACAAATATCCTTATTCCAACCTTCACCAATTTCATCAACTCTTTTCTTGTTTGATTGTAACCTACACTCCCTTCTTAATTGTCACCTACAACCAATCATCAACCTGAAACTTCACACAAGCATCAACATGATAATGGCATCAAGGGAATTCAAGGATAATCTATAAACAATAATATATTATATGATTATCAAAGGAGAGTGAAATAAAATCAAAACACTTTTCTTTATTCATGTTGATCAACCATCATTACATGTACAGTCCATGAAAGGAAATCACCTTCTTGAGAGGTTTTTACCATATTTTATTCATTGATACCTAAATATACTTCTTGTAAATATATATTATCTCCCTCTCTCACACACACACACATATCCTCTATGTCATACAACTGACTTACCAATTCTTTCCCATCCAAAGTCAACATTGGTTTGGGTGGTTACATAACTATACTCTTACATACAACATAAGGATCATAGTTTAGATTACTAAACATGAATTTTTAATGTTCAAATCTTAATTAATTTAACATGAAATGTCTTAAAACCACTTTTACATGACTTATTGGACCCCTTCTCTCACCTAACCACTTCACACTATGCTTATGGTTCCTCTAGTCTTAGCTCAAACATTTAAATTTTTAAATTCATATTTTTGGAGGGAAAAATCCTAACACATATAAAACACACCTTGATGACTCTTAAGTGATTAAAATAACCACAAATGGATCCTAGAAGATCCTTCACACTCATATAAACTCTAAAATGGATCACCTTGATAAAAAAATATCTTATGACTCTTAGCAACACTAAAATAATGTTTGTTTGCTTGATGTTCTTATATCATACTCCCTAGGAGGGAGAAAAATTGAATTCTACAACTTATTTCTTTCATTATATTTAATTTATTTAAGGGTATTTCATATTCACTTTATTATTTCTCCTCTTTACTCTTTTTTCTCATGAGGCTCTTGTACTTCTGCTTCTTGGCCTTATCTAGTCTCCTTGTCACTGTATCCTCTACCTTTATGAGGTGTACCAATGAATGTATCTTCTTGTTTGATACATATTCCATATTTTATAAGTATATTTTTCCTTCATCATACTGCATATCTAACCAATGGTTCTTATCTTATTTCTCACTCTTACTCCATGACTTCCTCCTTCATTGTTCTCACTTAGTTTATGCATCTCTAGGTGTCTTTGCTCCTTAACATTACTGATTCCTTCTTTATTATAATCCAATGATATCATAGTCATGCCAACCTCTACCATTTTATCAACTTAATTCTCTTTTTCTGCCTCTTCTTCACATTTTTTCACTTCTTGATGTGGATTCACATAACCTTGTTCATCTTGCAATGACATTCTCTCAAACAAGTCATATTCAGTATGGTACAAGTTTATTTGACATATTTTTAACTTTCCATATCTATGAATATCAACAATAAACTTAAATATATCTTTACCAATTGATTAAGTTACCTTATTGACTTGTTCATGTTCCCCTTGCTTTCTTGCTAGGATGTTTGATTATGTCTTTGCTTGCACAACTCCTTCCTTCTCTTGCTTTAATTCACTTTTTTGTAGCTCTTTTATTCGACTAGAAATATCCTCTAACATCTCCATTTCCATCTTCAACATGAGAGCCTCCACCTCTTCACAAACTTCATCAAATTTTGGAGTATATTGTTCTTCACATTCTTGGGCACCTTGATACTTATCTTGTCCTTAAAATCCCTCACTCATGAGAGCCAAACCAATCTCATTTTTTTTAATAGCATGTTTGTTAATCACTCTATGAGGTGCTTCTTCTTCACCTTGACTTTCCATTATCCTGTGCATCAATCCTATGGTTTCTCTCTCTCTCTCTCTCTCTATATATATATATATATATATATATATATATATATATATATTATTCATTATTTGAGTTATCCTCATATGCATCATCAAAAATGACATTAGAAAGAAAATATTGAGAACACTTAACCTTTTCACATGTGTCTTCTTGCTCATTTAGATACAAAACCATCTCTTTATCTTTGTTTTCTTCATAGGCTTGAAATATTTCTCTATTTCATGCTTTCTTGGAGTGTACCTTCAAGATTATACCTATGCACTCTTTCCTTGATTTTCATGACCCATTTTCTATTTTTTACATGTTTGGATTGAAATTTTATGCTCATTTCATCTCCTTCATGCTTCTTATCTTTGTAACCTAACATGACATCTTTATTTATTCTACCCTTTATTATTTTCCTCCATGTTTTATCTTATATTTCACCTATGTTCTTTCCTTGATTGAACTCTTGCTTGAGGTTTACCTTTTACTTCTCACCACATATTTTCTTGATCCATTTAGGCATCACATATCCATATCCTTGTATCACCTTTGAGGGTTTATACCTTTTTCTTCTTTCTTCCAATATTCATATTAATTTATTCTTTCCTTTCATACAATCATAATCAATGCTCAAAAACTCATTTACCTCCATATATGACTGTTTGAAGGTATTTTCTTCTCTTAAATATTCATGGTTTGCTATCTTTTCTTCCTTGTATGCCTCTTCTCTTTTTTTAGCTACAATTATTGGTAAGGAATTATGAAATTCCTCTTCTATTTCATCTTCAACATGTTGAATGCCTTAAATATCTATCACTTTTTCTTATACAACATGTTCTCTCTCCTTATCTTCCTCTTTATTCTTGATGGATGGTGTGTTAGACTCATTCTTCACAAGCATTAAGTCCTTATTCTTGGCCTTCATCAAAATTTTATTCATACCTGAATACACAAACTCAAATTAAATGTTATAATACAAAATTAGAGACCAACAAGTCTCTATGAATGCATATTGCATAAGCATTATTCTCTTCTTCTTCTTGTCTTCTCCCTCAAGTGATTCTTCTGGCACTTATATATTCTTATGTTATTCTCAATGAGAAATCTCTTCTCCACATTTTTATCTTATTTTTGTCATGTAAAATCCTCATTCCTCATGCCTCTATGTGATGTACTCTTTCTTTTATTCTTTTTCCTAAAGATACCCATCTTGTACCTTTGACTTTTCTTAAGTAGCTCTAATGGCCACTTCACCCTCTTTCTCACACTATAGCCAAGCCATTGGATTCCTTGTACTTTCACAAGATTAATCATGAGATATATCTTCTTGATACTCTACCATAAATATCTTCTCATATCTTCCACTTCTTTTTATACATCCATGTTCTCACTTCTTCTTCACTTCTCCTTCTCTAGTCCTCTCTTGACTAGCTTCAAGTCATTATCATTGGACTTAGGGGGTTTATCTTCTTCTCTTCACCAATATTCTATTATTATATACTGACATCAATATTACATACCTACAACATTCTTATTCCTAAAATAATCTACAATTATCATCTCATACACTCGTCATAGAAATCCTTTGTAATCTCAAATCAATAAGCTTCACGAAACTCAAAAAAAAAGTGAACCAAGAGCTTACCTTGATGTAATAAAAAATGATGAAAAGTTAATTTGGAAAAATATATAAATTACCTTCCTATATCTGGTCTATACTAATCTTGATTTGGAATTCAACTTCAAGTACTTTTATTTGTTCACAAACTCCAATCCTTCCTCTAGGTCTTCTCACTTGTTTACTAGGCTAAATAGTATCTTGTGTTATAAAACTATTAAAAAAAACCATGGAGTAATATATATCTATTATTATTACCATAATTAATTATATCACTCATTTTAATTCATTCCATTCATTCTTTCATTTGGTTTTCATTTTCCTTCCTCACTAGTCTCACTAGGCAACCTTCAAAGGCTTCAAAAAACCAAAACTTGTTATTGGTCTTATGGACTCAGTATACTTTCATAATTAACTTGAAATGGTCACATTAAAATTTTAATAATATATTTAAACCTCTCATTCCCATTCCAACACTCATTTTCACACCTTAATCTCATAATGACACCTCTCAGCTTGTAGCCTTTTTTCACCCTTTGCCTTGGTTTGAAAAATATGTGAACTCTCCTAAATATATAAGACCATATTATAACACCCTCTATCTCCTTAAATGTCTCCATTAATTTTAAATGTCTAAATACATGTCTAGATATAAATTTATTTGTTAGTACCTTCCTAATTAGGTCTATTAGCCCTCATTACATACCCACAATACTAGTTCCATTCTATATGAACATATGAAAAACTAACCCCAATAATATTTTATAGGGAATTTAATTACAACCTAATATCAAATTTAAACTCTTTTAACTAGTTTAAATATAACTTATGAGTATTTGTGACTTGAAACCCTAGCTAGTCTAGTGACCCTGACTGTGTAGGTTGAGAAGGGTCTAAAATCAATTTATTTAGTTATAAAAAGTTCCCAATATATAAAATAATTTTACCAAGTCTATATTTTTATCCTAAGTCTATCCAATTAGGTTTTAAATCTTATATCACCTTGTCAAAACCTATAATGATCAAAACACATGGTTTCTACATGTCTTTGAGTGATTGTGCAAGACTGTGGAGATTCCAAAGTCAATGTATTTAGTTATAGGGTACCTAAAAATGATATAATACCTTAAATAGGTATGTATCAACATTATATAACTCATAAAATGTATAAATACCCTTTATTAATCCATTTATGCTAACATTAACACAAAATATAGAACATTGTGCATACTTCAATAGACTGTATAAGGACTAAGGGGTCTATTTTCATCTCTAAAGATTAAAAAATTCATATGGACATTCTAAAAACTGATGTAAATCATACTTGTATCCAAAATAAATCAATATAATACCCAAACACTTCCTAACACTAACACTTCTTTGTTGTTAGTTTGAACAAGAACATGGTCTTAACTTGTGTAAACAGGGTTACCTTTAGGCTAACCATAGATTGTTCTTCACCACTCAAACTTTAATTTCAAACAAATATTATGCATTATAAATAAACAAATACTTATCCATAAACTAAAATTTCAAACATTTTCATTGTATATACTTTAATAAACAACAAACTTACCTTCAACCTTGATAGTTACAAGTGTACAATAGGGTACACAAGCAATGCTATCTTTCTATAAGTTTCTCCACTTAAAATCAATATATTTATTTAAAATGATTATATAAGGTTTAAAATTTCTCTAGGATTAACATTTAATAAATATAATTCTTTCAAACTTCACTAATTTCATCAACTCTTTTCTTGTTTGACTGTAACCTATAATCCCTTCTTGATTGTCACCTACAGTCAATCCTCAACCTGCAACTTCACACAAGTATCAACATGGTCATGACCTCAAGGGTATTAAATGATAATTTATAAAAAATAAAAAATTATATGATTATAAAATGAGAATGAAATACAATCAAAACACTTATCTTCATTCATGTGAATAAACCATTATTACATGTACAATCTATGAAAGGACTTGATCACCTTCTTGAGATGTTTTTAACATATTTTATTCATTTATCCCTACATATAATTATAAAATATATATATCATATCTCTCTCACATATCCTCTATTCCATACAACTAACTTACCAATTATTTTCCATCCAAATGCAATGTTGGTTTGGGTGGTTAAATAACCATACTCTTACATCCAACGTGAGGATAGTAGTTTAGATTACTAAACATGACGTTTTAATGTTCAACCCTTAATTAATTTGACATGAAATGTCTTAAAACAAATTTTATATGACTCCTTGGACCCCTTATCTCACGTAACCACTTCACACTATGCTTATGTGTCCTCTAGGCTTAGTTTAAACATTTGAATTTTCAAATTCATAATTTTGAAGGGAAAACTCCTAACACCTATGAAACACACATTGATGAATATAAATGATTATAAAGACCAAAAATGGATCCTAGAGGATTATCCACACTCATTTAAAATCTAAAATGGATCACCTTGATCAACAACTAGCATATGATTGCTAACAACACTGAAATGATGTATGTTTGTTTGATGCTCTTGCATCACAATATTTCATTTGTATTTTTACTAAGGAAGTTCACTTAATTCCTAAATTATATCATAAGATATAAAGTAAATAAAAATACTTGATCATGGTAACCTATCATTAAACCATATATTATTCTTAGGAACTCTGAAAGTGCTTCTTCATTGGAGAATTCATCGAGAGTGTTATCATTATCTTGTTGGTCTAAATCAATAAGGTTTAGATATTTAAGGGTAAGGGAAATGATAGGAAAAATGTAAATGGTAAGAATAAATAAGTAATTAAATAGGTTAATGTTGGAAAAATCATTTCATATAATAAAATAGGACTCTATGTCACTAATAGTATCATCATCATTTAGCACATAAGTTAAACCACTTTCAAGATGTTTGGGGACTACTATAGGTAGTTTGTATCCAAAACCTTGTTTCTTTAAATTTTTTATAGTAAAAATAGGATATAGTAGACCTTTCTTTTTTTCCCCCAATCCTTTGACTTTATAAACATTATAATCCGTAATTTTATTGGGAATAGGGTACTTTTTATTTTGAAAACAAGGAGCTAGATCCTCATTGTATAGGATGACTCATATTCTTACTTCAAATTTTATTGACTAAAAGCCTTTTCCTTGAAAAAATTGAAGAGGTTTTGTAATATAATATGTCATCCCCTTATTGTGTCACTCTATCTTGGGTCAACCATGGGACTTAGGTGATATAATTAATTTGGCCACATAAAAAGCATCTTACATACTATATGTGCCAATACCTTTGTGATGGACATTGAAATGGGAGGAATTTAATGTGGGGAAAGGTGCTTTAAAATAAGAAACAAGAGTATCATGATCTAGATAATTTTATGGGAGTATCTTAGAGATTAATTGTTTGTAATTTTTATGGGATTGATATCACTAAGACAATCAATATATTGGTGATAATATACTCGTAGATGTTTATAATATTATTATGGTTGCAGATATTTGAGAATAGTAACCTCCATTATAGCATGAGGAAATTTAATATAGTGATGGAGTGTAAAAGGCATTGTATGCATCTTGTGAATCCACAAATGGCCAAAAAGGATATTATATGGTAAATCAAGATAAATTACATGTAACAAGGTACTATGGATGATAGACCCAACCTAAATGGGTGAGGAAATTGTAACTACTAATTGTCACTTAGTATTTTCATATCCTATGATAGTAATGGTATCATTCTTTAGATCTACTGAAGTATAGCCTAGATGTTAGACTAGTTTTAGTGGAATAATATTAAGATTTGATCCATTATAGATAAGTATTCATTTGATCTTGTGGTGAGTAATTTTAACCTAAATGTAAAAATAATTATTGTGGGAATTCCCTATATATGATATATCATTTTCATCAAACACCAATTACAAACTAGGAGACAAGTGTTTGACCATTGCCTAAAAATTATCTAACGTAATATTACTTAGCACCTAATATTGACTTAAGTAGTTGATAAGTACATATTTGTAAGATCATTTAAGGAATTTTATTCTATAATATAATATTACTTCTTGATAGGTGCATATATATGTTTTGATTGATCTAGAATAGGATTTGAATGATAAGGTGGATTAGGATCAGAATAAAAAGGCATCAGACCCTGAAGGGTGATTTTAGCACGTCAATTTGTAACAACATAATATAAATTAGGAATAAAAATACTAGAGTTTGAAGTATAATCGATATGTCTTGGAATATTAACTCAAGAACGAGAATCATAAGGAGGAAGAACTCCCAAACTTGATGGAATTGATCCTAAAATATAAGGATTTGATTGTTGGGAATTTTAGGAATAGATATTGATTTTGATTTTGGATATGTGATGTTCCATGATATGTGTTATTATGTTATGATCATATGTGGTAGCATGATAATCAATGTTATGATCCTAGGAATCTTGGTTCTGATTACAATTGTTGTTTGGTTAACAGTGTTGTTGGTACTGCTCATTGTTGTTATGTTGAGGGAAAGGGTTTATATAAATACCCATATTATGACTATAATTAGAGGATGAAACATTATTTAACTCAATTTATCCTCTTTCCAACATGTTATTAATGAGATGTCATAATTATACACATATGTGAATTACATATCCTTTGATTTGATGATACTCATAGTATTAATTATACTTATAACATTTTAGTTTATGTTGAATCTAATCAAAAGGTTTTATATTTAGGTATCCAATCATATTCACATCAAGTAGCTTGTAAAATTCACTATCAATAGCCTCTTCCAAATTAGCAAATGGTCATGTCGTAAACTAATTTTTGTGAGGAGGTTGACTTTGCAAAGCAAGAGGTTATGGTTGAGGAGTCTTTTATACTAGTGTTGGATGTATGGTTTGAACATGTATAGCCTACATTATTCCATTTCCCACCATATTATTATTATATTTGAAAATCTTGGGATTATTTTCCATATTTTATGGATTTAGAGTAGTATGTTGGTTCTAATTCTAATTTTGAATTAGAGATTGATGTTGAGATTAATTTTGACTTTGTGATTAGATTTTAATTAATCCATTATCAATTATATCATTATATATTTGAAAAATTTTAGTAATGAAATCAAAAGTTTTTGGACACTTTACTCTGAGAATAAGCACTAATTCTAAATTCAAAATTTTCATAAAAATGGTTGCCATCTCAATGTTAGGAAGTGTGTGGGGAAATTTGCTAGCTAGTTCTCACCATGTTTGCAGATATAGAGAAAATTTCTCCCCTCCTATTTTTTTAATAAAACATATGCCCACCATGGTTAAATAATGCTCAATGTTATAAAAAAGTGTTTAATTAACTTCTCTAAAAAGTCACCAAATTTTGAAATAGAACCTCTTAGTAGATGTGTAAACCACTCTAAGGAAGGAGCAACCAAACTTTGTGAGAATAATAAAAGTAGGTAATTAGAGTTATAGTTAATCTCTTGATAGGAAATAAAGAATAGGATTAGGTGATCTCTTGGATCACCCTTTCCTTTATACTTATCAAGCTTAGGAATCTCAAAATGAGATGGAAGTGGTATCCAAAAAATACTTGAATCAAATGGATATGAACACATATGATATAGTTTATATTTTCAACTTTGATTTCTAACTTATAATCCTAATATTGCATCTTTCATAGTCTATAATTCCTAAGAAAAGTTAGTATTTTGAGAAGTAGGTGGGGAATTATTTAGTTGAGAATGGATTTGGGAGTTTATCAAATTTGTGGGAACTCTTTGTCCTAACCAATTAGAAGTATTATTTATATATCTAGGGTTTGATTGTCTAGGTGGAATTTGGTATTGGTTTTGATTAGAAGGAATAGATACACATTGTAGTGTAAAAGGAAGATGTTATTCATTGAAATTAAACTATGGGATGGAAACACATTGTTACGTAGGAGGAACTTGTTATGTTTGACTAAGGAATTGATTCTAAGTAGACACAACCTATTGGATTAAGGGAACTTATTGTTGTGTTTTATAAGAAACATTAGTATAATTGCATTAGGTAACATGGTAATTAGAAGGAATGTTGTGTATAGGGACTTGTTGGAGAGAATTTGAAAATTTCAACTATTTAGATGGATTTTATTCAGGTGGCATTTGATACATGGGATTCATAGACACTTGTTGAGGACTGGGATATGTTTATTGGAGATCTTCTCTAATAGGTTGTAAATAATCTCTGGGTGTATGTTGCTCAAGAATAATGACTATCTTAATAATTAACAATGGTTCAACCAACATATATTCATCTTGATGTTCAACTTGAGGATTAGTTCCTAAATTAAGTAACAAAGTGGAAAGGTCATTGAACATTTTACTCATTTGTCATACTTGGGCTAAGATATTGGGTAAGGATTTAGGTGAGGATTCAAGTAGCTTCTAGATTTGTGGACATTGAACAATTGGAAGATCATGACTAGAAGATGCTTCCCTATCATTCTATTGAGTAATTTGGATAATACTTTGTGATGGTAACCTTTGACATTTGTTTCTATGGGAAAATCATGAGGATATTTGACACCATCTCTAATAAATGCATAAATATGTCTTCTCTATTATCAAACAAATGTTTCTCAAATTGGTTTTGAAATGGATCATGCATCAGTTGCACTTCCTCATACCCATTTTGGTGAAACTCCACATTGTTTAGATGCATAAAATCCTCTTGTTTATGGGTATAAGTAGGTCTATATGTGAATGGATTTATTTTACCTTGAACCTTATCATCCTCATAAGTGACATTATAATTTATACCACTTCATGTGTAATGAGGAATATTAGACATGAAATTTGGAATAAATCTAGATGGGAATCTGATAATATAACATTTTGAAATCAATAAAATAAAAATTAGATTTGAATAGAGTTGACTTGAACACAAAGGAATAATATGGAGTTTTGATTGGAAATGATGTTAGAATTAGGAATGTAGAAACTAAATTAGAATCAATTTAAACTCACATGGATAGATTAAGAGTATGACTTTAGATAAAATAAGTGTGGTTTGAGACATGATTTGGATTCAAGTTGGTATAAAGGAACAATTTGGACTTAGAATGTGGAAAAATTAATGATACAATTTCACAAAAAGAAGGTATGAAAGTATGAGTTTGAACAAATTTTGGACCAAGAACAAGGATAGAGTAACAACTTTTTTGCAGGTGTATGAAAATTATGACAAAGTTTTGATACCACAATAAATTAAGCTAATACTCAATCTAACGACTCTATTTTAGTGACTAACAAGAATAATACACACTCATTAAGTATTTTGATATACTTTCCTTGAGAGAGGATAAAAATTTAAAATTTAAGATTCTTTAAATAAGTTATTGTAATTATTGGTAGGGTTTTTAAGCCTCCTTATTTCAAAAGGTTTCTATGTAAAATATATCTTTGAGGTGTAATAAACCTTACATCCCTAAATTAATGAATGTTTCATGGCCAAAGAGTCTTAAGCTAATGTCCTCTAGGGATTTATATATGGTCCTGATAAACCTTGCCATAATGGGAACTTTAGAACTATATGGAAATTAGATGTGAGATATTACAGGCCATTCACTAAAGGGTCTAGTCCTTTCACGACCACTTTATCCATAGGGTATTTAGTGAAGTTATACCAATACAATTAGGATTTTAAGGACCACTAGCTAAGATATGATTGGGATAGTCTCAATTTGTATACCCCATTAGATAATTATGTTGCTATGATGCTAGGTAATTATGCCCCAATTAAAACACCCTAAGGACTCATGAGAAGGTAATGACACCCAAAATTCTAATCCAAAAGAAAAAGGAAGGTATTTCCATTTTGATTCATGTAACTCCTACTAAGGGTGAACAAAGAGAATAATAAGAAAATATTTAGGGTTTAAAATAAATAGAATATTTATGTTTTTGAGTCACCTAAAAGGGAGAGCATATGTGCAAAATATCCCCAAAAAACATTCAATTAACAAGAAGTAATAAAGAATACTTGCACAAAATGAAAAAGATTTAAAAAATAAGCAAGTTTTCTTAGAACCCAAAACAAAATATAACTCAATTTTTAAACACTTAAAATGAAATGTTATTTGATTTTTAATCACTCAAAATGAAATGTTAATAGAAAACATGATTGTTTGAATAGATCACCCCATTTTTGGAACCTACAAGAAAACAAAGTGAGTAGTTTTTCTTAGTGGTTCTTTGACAAGGGAAGGAGGTTGATTTTATATGTTTTTCCAACTCTTATATTTTGACATATAAATAAATTTTCCATTTAGAGGGAAAAATTTTAATCAATTTTAGAAAAGCTTAAAAATAATACAAAAAAAAAGAAAAAAATTACAGATAAAGAATGATTTTTTTTAATTACTAGATCATTTTTTGATTGTCAGAACAATTTCACTGATAGTAAGTCAAATTCACTAATGAATGGAAAACCAAACATAGATACTTGAGAATAATTTCATTGATACTGAGATAATTTAGTTAATTTGCTTTAAAAAATTATCAATAATAATAAATTTTGATAGACATCCTAGACATGAGAAATAGTGAATATAAATGATTTTGCTAATAATAAATTTTATTTCATCAATGATAATATCAATTTTGCCAAAAAGAATGACCAATTTACCGAAATGAAAAAAATGCTCTTATGGATGATTTTGTTGATAAACAGTCAATTTCATTGATGAAAGTGATAATTTCAATGATATCTTGAATGATTTCACTAATTTCAAAAACCTATGTAGAGAACATAGAATAAATAACAATGATGATTTCATCAATTACTAGATGATTTCATTGATTATAAAAAAACTAGAATGAATTCACCATTTCATGAATGAATTCATGAAAATGTAGAAAATAGAAAATGGTAGAAAATTAGAATAGAAAAGAGCCAAAATATTCATATATTCTTCAAAGAAAGGCTAAAATATAGGTTCAAAAAAGGTATGGATTTTTAGTCCCATTGGGCGTGCCATATGTGTCATTAGGAATTTTCACAAGCTATATTTTCACCATTATTAGTTTTAGTCAATTAAGAACACAAAAATAAATGAAAATAAGCTTGGAGACTAATACCTCATGAAAAATACAAAATTTTAGTAAATGATACATTAAATTCAAACTAGAAACATGCAAACCTCTATTAAAGATGTCTTTGTATGAGATGTGGCTCGGATGTAGCATCAAATAATCTTTGTCAATGCCATTTGTGGAAAGACATATCTATTGAAGCTATGGACCATGTTGAATTGATCAAAATTAGAAGGTTGATGAAGAATTTATCATGATATAATGTTAAGGATTCGTTATATCACTTAAACATGATGAAATACAATGCAAAGGGGTCTATTTATAATAAACCTAGATCAGTGAGGGCCCTTCATCCTAAAATCAAGATGAATGATTGAAAATGAGTCCTTAGATATGCACATGGATCACTAATGCGAGCCCTTCATCTTAATCAAGATGAAGGGTGGAAGATGATCTTTGAAAATATCAAATGAGAGTTAATATAAACCCTTCATCTTGTTTTCAAGATGAATGGTGGAGAGCTATTCCCAACAAGACACATGGATCTCCAATGTGGGCCCTTCATCTTGTCTCCAATATAAAGGGTGAATAATAATCTTGTATATTAATTCAATTATCAATTTAATTATCTCAAAAAATAATATTATATAGGATATCAAATTCCTTTATTTGCATGAAGATGCTTACTTAGAGGGAAAAATATGAATTAATTAATTACAAGATAATTATAATTTTATTTTCAATAGAAATATAATTAGAAGAATGATTTAGAGAAGGGGAATTAATAGCATTGATTGATCAGAGAAAAGAGAATTATTGAATTCACTAGAATGGGATAATTAAGTAGAGAAAATTGACTAGAAAATGATAATTAAATAGAGAAATTGACCAAATAATTATAATTGAATAAATATAATGCAAAAAATTGGCTCACCTAGAGATGCCCTAAGGTGATTTTAAATATGTATATTATATGAATAGATGATTTCATACCATATTGTGTGAAATTATGAGAAGTCATTCCATTTTTCAACTTGACACAAAAGTGATAAAATGGAGTGTTTACAATTAGCACAAAGTATAGAGAGGGATGCAACATGTATTGAACTATAAAGAGTGATGCAACATGTACTGAACTATAGAGAGTGAAGGAGATTATAACTACATTTGGCCAACTAAAGGTCCTATGAGATGTGGTGAGGGTGACAGAGTATGAAACTTAATACATGAGTCTCTATGAGTGAATGGTGCCACTAAACTAATGAGAACCTTCATTTAGAGAGTAATCTAGTGCATGAATTATGGATCAAGTATGAGGAAACAAAAAACCATAAATTCAAGGTGATATTTTATCCAATAATCTCATGATGTTATACAACCTTCATGAAGTACACCACAACTATCAAAATCACCTATTACAGAGGGATAGAGTGAGTTCTAGATGATATATGATAGAGACATTTTTTTGAGATTTACTTAAAAATGATTGATGCATATACATTTTTTAGATACACATTTGGTGTAATGATGGAAACATGGTTTTTTTGGCATGTAATTAAATAATGGATTGATTATGTTTATGGATGTTTTATTTTGATAGATGTAGTAGATGGATAGATGCATACATGATGTTGTCTCTTATAAATTTGATATTTGACACATGTTAGTATTTTTTCATTATGAAAATGTATTAGAGAAAAGGATGTGGATTAATAGATGCTTTTTATAGGATTTTATTGGAGTTTTCAAAAAAAATTACATGAATTGAGAAACCTTTATGTTTATGTTTCATAAGATAATATGCACCAATGGTAAGTAAAAACCATGATGTTTATTTTGTTAGCCACTTTAGGAATGATAGATTCATAAGAATAATAATTAGTGCATGATGATATGGATGATCATAATAAAATTATTTTTAATTATCATTCTAATCTATACTTAACAAAGAGAAACAATGAAAACAAGTTAAAAATCATGTGAAACAATGGAACCAAGTAAGGAAAACAATCAAGAAAGTAAAAAAATAATTGTACAAACAAGTAAAAGAATGCACTTGTAAATAATAAAGCATGTTAATTGTAAAAACAATTAAATTTTTTATTTTTGCATGTCCTTGTCTAGATTAAAACCTTTGAGATATGATATCTTTGACAATGTTAACCGTCTGATGGGTAATCTATATAATGGATAACTAGGGTATGATACTAAGGATAAGGTTTACTAGTTTTTTAATCATTTTTATTCATGATGGTGGTGGAAGAGCTAATCTCAAATACCCCATGTAAATGAGAGTTGCCTACATAGTATATGTGGACCTCAGGCTAATGTAGTTATCCTAATGAGGGAAGAAATGGAAAGTGATGATATTAGGTAAGATGATGATTAAATGAATGTTTCTTTAGCAAGAAATGATGATAGATGATAGGGTTATATTATACATAACTTTTGTTATGTTATGATGGTGTTTATTGAGATAACATCATATCCCCATGTAAATGAGCAATACCTACATATTTTTTATGGACCTAAAGGCTGATGTAGTTATCCCAATGAGGGAAGAAATGGAAAGTGATGATATTAGGTAAGATGATGATGGTTAGATTAAAGGTGCCCTACCAAGAAATGATGATAGATGATGGGGTTGTACTATGGATAAGTGTTGTTTTGTTGGATGGATGAGTGATTTATGAAAGTATTATGTACAAGAGTCTACCAAAACATGAGTAAAGGTGCATCTACATAACTATGAAGATCAAAATTTAAACTAAAATGTCATAGGAAACTTGAAAAATATGGGTTTTACACAAATGAATAGGGATATATACAAATGGATAATATTAGGGGATGCCCCCAAGTAACTAGGGTGTATATAAACAATGGTTTTTACATGGTGCCAAAAACTAGTTTTCACCATGGTACTTTTCAAAATCACCATAAGAATGGTTTTCACATTTTGATGAATTATTTCTCTCTTTTTAATTTTTTTCCATTTTAATATTTTTATATACATATGTAAAATAAAACTAGAGAAGTTTAGGCATGTAACTACTTGAGGTGTATGATGTTCATTGGTTCATCAAGATCTTCTCCTTATTATGTTACAAGTTTATAAGCCTCTGATTTATATTTAGCAATGGAAATGTATGGACCTATCTAGTTAGGTTCAAACTTGCCTTTATTTTTTCAATCGATGTTGGTGTTCCATTGGTTTTATTTAAAATTAGATATATAATTTTAAACTATCTTTATTTGGTTTTATTATTATAGTTATGATAGATATGATTTTGATAAGCTTGTAAATGTTTAAGGGCATTAATATGTTTCTCATCTAGGAGAACAATCTCATGTGTCCTTGAGATTTGATATGTTTATTCATCAATAAGGTTTTATAGAGACATTTGTAATGATGGAAGTTCAATTTCAATAGGTAAGATGGACTCAATATCATAAACAAGGGAATACGGGGTTACTCCAATGGGTGTGCGAATGCTAGTATGGTAAGCTAAAAAATAGGGTAACATTGTATATGTTAATCATGGCCAACATCATTGATAATGTGATTTAGGATTTTGAGGATGTTTTTGTTTGATTCCTCTACTTGAATATTTCCTTGGGGATAGTATGGTGTGGACCATTTGTGATTGATATGGAATGCTTGGAAAAGACTCTTAACATCTTTATTTTTGAATGAATTTCCATTATCTGATATAATGGTAGAAGGGATACTGTAACATAAAATTATATGATTTAGGATAAACTTGTAAATTATTTTCTAGTTATGTAGGTTAGTGGCATGGCTTCAACCCACTTAGTAAAGCACTCAGTGGTAGTGATTATATGCTTATGACCATAAATAGAGTTGAGATTGATATTTTTAATAAGGTTCAATCCTCATTTAAAGAAGGGCCATGAAGTGGTAATGGGCTAAAATTATTGTGATGGAGCATGGATTAGGTGACCATGTTTTTGGCATAAGACATGATTCTTGACATATTGGCATGTTTAAGTTTCCATCATTGGCTAATAATATCCAAGATAAAGAAGTTTCTTTATAAGGACCAAAACCACTAGTATGAGCATCATAATTATCATTATGAAATTCCTTAATGATAAATTTAACCTCATTAGAGTTTAAACACTATATTAAAGTTCTATCATAACCCCTAAAATATAATAAATTCCTAAGGATGGTAAAGCGATAAGTGCATTGGATAAAGGAAATATTGTGGTTTTTGGATAAGTTAGAGGGATCACATGATCATGAAGGTATGTGTATATATCTTGGTACCAATGGTAAATAGGACCAATAACCTCACATACTATTTCATATTTGGGATCATCATATGTTAGACACATCAATTACTCGATAAATAATAGGTTGTGACTATTATTTAGATGCATGTAGAGGAGTGAACCAATCATGGACATGGCATTAGATGCCCTGTTATTGACTCAAATAACTCGATAAATTTTTATGGAGTTAAATAACTTTTAAAATTTTCCACCATCCATTTATAAGGAAATAAATTATCATCCATAGTTTGTTATTCATTAGTTACCTATTTGATGATTAGCCATGAATCCCCAAAAATTAGGAGATGATATATGATACATTGAATTATGAGCTTGAGGCTAGAAAAAAGAGCTTTATATTCTAATATGTTATTGGTATAATCAAATCCTATCTAAAATGCTTTCAGAATAATATCACCATGTGGAGCGATGATAAAAATGCCTACCCTTGAGCCATGACTTATGAAATACCCCTGAAAGTACAATTGCCATTCTAATGATTCATCTTAGAACATGTGATGAGTCCATTATATGGCTCATTATATCCACATATTTACCCTATTATACCTATTAACCTAACTTATTATATTGGACATTGTATGCATTTTATGACTTATGTCTAGTCTAAATAAAAATATAGGTACTTATATCTTAGTATGTGTGATTATATGTTTCTCACTTTTAACATTATGTTCTAAATTTTGGCATAGTTAATTCTATAGTTTTGTATGTACATAAGAGATAATATATTGTAATAAAATTCTAAGAGTTTTGGTGAAGTAAATATATACTAAAGACAAGCTTTAAGTGTGATGAAGCTTTCTAGCAGAGCTCTGGAGTTTGATAACAAAGCTCTAGAGTTTGATAGTAAAGCTCTAGAGTTTGATTGTGAGCTTAAAAGTTGGATAACAAATATCTAGAGTGATATAGGTAGGTTTCATAATGTACATGAAGTTATAGAGTAAATTATTAGGGATTTTAAATCATTTCATCCATCATTCAAAGCTTGTCAAAGTCACTTTTGATGATTTTGAAACATTCCAAAGATGTTTATGGGTCATTTTTCTAAGTCATGGATACACTTAGTTTTATATCATTTTATTTATAGTCTTTCATCATATAGACATATCTATAAAATACCATTGTATTTGTAAAGGATTTTTAATTTACTATATCTAAAACAAAGACAAAACGATATAACCAAATTATAACTATGCATGCAATTGCACCTCCGTTCCTTTCTAACATTTCTCCTTAGAACATAGGGAGTTGTAATGTATTTTCCTATCTTGTGAATAAGTTGGATTGTAACTATGATCCTATTAGGTGGTTAGTTTGTTTGAGTATTTCTAGATGGTATTTATAAATCATTGTGATAATAAGAGTGTATTATTATTTTTATAAAGGAGAGAATAATTTATAAAGTAAAAAATGCAAATAGTAAAAGTATTGTAGTAGCAATAGATCTATGTTTTATAATCTTTTCATAAGTCAATGTAGCTTTGCAAGTTCCTTAAAGACTGATTTAGTTCAAATATTATTAAAGGTAGAGAAAGGGACCACTCACCTAAGGATAAAAAATTCATGCTATTATTTATTTGTGCTCATGTCATTGGTTATTTAATTATGTTAATTATATTTATATTGCAAAGTGTGGTGTTTTTAACCTACAAGTCTCTTTCAAATTGTGTGTGCATTTAATTTATTGTTTATAGTATATTATCATTTTCCTTTTTAAAATCAATTACATTTTTAATTAAATTAAATTATGAAAACAAATTAAAGTGTGTGTTATTTTGATCAACAAGTGTGCTTGATTATAAACATATTTCTTAAAGCAAGACTGTTACTTTCAGTATTCTAATTTTGCAATTATTTTTATTTAAGCATTTAGATATTATCAATTATAATTTATTAGATTATATCCTTATATTTAGTTGATCCATATAAAAAAACCCTAAAAACATAACTTTTATCAATCAGTTACACACCTTATTACATATAGCCTTTGGACACTAACCCTGGTTTTAATGACATCAACCAATGACTTGATTAAATGAATGGATTTATGACACTAGTGATTTTTGGAACCATTTCCTTGGACATTATAGATGTTAGTAAGGTGTAAATCACAAGATAACAAAGAAACAACTTCCCTAAATTCAACAAAAATATAAGATCAAATCTATAAATTCACAGGGAATATTCATTCCAAAGAAATCTCGACATGATAAAAAAAGTGATTGAATAAAATATCACATAAATAAAGTGGACAAATTAGAAGAAGAGACTAAAGAGTCTTTTAGAATTATTAGAAGGGATAGATAATTAGTCCCAACTGAACCTTTGGATCATTCTCCATGGGTAGGTGTCTCCCTCTAAATAAGATTAAAGATAAAAAATTTATGAACCAAGGTGGTGAGTCTCAATCAAGTAGCCTTATAGCCACCTCTGATAACTCATCACTGATGAACATTTTATATAACTCATTATATATAAAATAAACTATCCATAACTTTTACCTCTTGGTTATATATTGCATTAGATTTAATAGTTAAGGTCTCATCTAAGTAGGAAATGAGTCAATTGTATTTTATTCATATGTAATACATTTTTGATTCTATATCTTATTATCTGTGTCTAACTTGGATGAAATGAGCACAGTTTTACATACAGAGATCCATCCCTATGGTGGGATTTTTTTGATAAGTCATCAATAGTTTTAGAAATAGTTTTAAAGACTCGACATAAAATTCAATGAGCTATGAATATCTTTAGTCGAGATCTGAAGATATATAGTTCTAAATACATAATGATAAAGCTCTAAAGAAGATTTGAATACCTATCTAGCTATGCTATGAAGATGCCTTATCACACTCTGAAGATGCCCCATCACACTCTGAAGATGCCCAACTATACTCTACAAATAAATATAAAAACTCCAAAGATATCTACTATACATATATAGATTTTCCCTCTTTAGATATCTTATTTCAGACATTATTATTCATAGTAATAGTCTAAAAATGATCCAGATATAAATGCATTTCTATATTGTAAATATAGACATAATCTCTTCAGATATATGTTAGTTATACTTAGTCTATTGTTATTTAAATTAGTTCCAATGCCTCCCTATAAGTGTGATATTTGATTCTTATATATTCTATTTTGAATAAGTAGATTTGGCTATTTAGATCAGCATATTTTCTATTCTGAGAATAGTCATTGAGATGTGCTTTAAGTACATGTCTCCTTCTCATTTTAGGGTAATAGTAATAGGTAATAGAGAGAAGAAACATTCAAGTGTAATTTTGCATTAGAATTTTTAGCATCTATATACTTTTTTTTTGATAATAAAGTATTAATAAAGTTTTGCATTCCATTCCATTACTAAGTAAAATTTCATCCTATTCTGAGGAAGGAGCAAGGGCCCACTTCTCTCCAAAGACTAGGATAATTTGTATTTCTAGTTTATAGTTTAAAAGTGTATTTATTTTGATACATGTATATTTCATTTTACTGTAAGTGTGATTTCCCTTTCAATGCAAAGTGTGATTTTCCTTTTAATGCAAGTGTGTTTTCTTTTAATGCAAGTGTGCTTTCTTTAAATGCAAAGTTTGTTTTAGTTTGATGCAAGTGAGTTTTCTTTATGTAAGATGTGTCTTTCAATTCTCATAAGAGGTAAAGTTTTTTTTAACTCATATCCATATTTAGAATTTTTTAGGAAGCATTCTAGGTGATAATAGGCAATCAACATTCTCACATTCTAAAATACAACATTATCCTACCTAGTCAGACAAGTTGAGTGAAGACACTATAATGTCTTATGCTAGATGTTTAAGTTCTAGATGTTGATGGTGTGAACCAAATAATCCTTTTAATAAGGAATTACATAAGGGATATTTAGTTAGAAAAACTTTATATATTTACTTTTTCTACAATGTAGAATTAGAATCTTATTTGTTGTCCTTAGGATTTAGACATCAATAGTAGAGTAAACACCCCCAAACAATGAATTATTAACTCAAATATACAATATCTCATTGCATATAGCCTTGGACATTGGCATTGGTAGAAAATGACACCAATACATTTATTGGTTAAATTAAATATATAGTGACAACCTATCAATCACCTCCTAGGAAAATAATCTATAATAATTGTTGGGAAGAAATGGGAAAAACATAGGAAATTTAATGAATCCTAGTGAAAATACATAGAATAGGGCTAATCCACATGGAAGAACCTTCACTTATCTAATTACACTAGATGATGATGATTGGACTACCATGAAAAATATTTATCCATTTATCATACCTACTGAATATCCTGATCAGTTCCTCTTTGAATTCAAAGTCCTATGTCAAACTTATGACTATAGAACTATAATCAGACATTTAAATTATTTTTTATACACATGGTTTATGGGTTTAAATACAAATTACATTACATCCTATGATAAAATGGATACTGAATTCCTAGATAAATACTAAGAATATCGTAGAGGAAGAGATAGAAAAGAAGAATTCTTCAGGATAAAGAAAAATGAGGATGAAAACTTATAAGATTACCTTGATCATTACCAATTCATTCATAGGAAATGTGGATATGAATTGAGTAAGTTTTTAAAACTATTTTATGAAAATGCCTTCATGATGATGCTAAGGAATCCCTGAACCTTATGGGGAAAGGAGACACAAACAAGCTTGATCTTAATAACATAACTAAGATGTGTAGGAATTACTCAAGAACTAGCAGGAGTGTTAGGAAACTAAAATTAGGAAAGAGTGGTACTAACTAAGGACAACTCATGGAAGAATTATCTAACCTTAAGGTAGATATTTTAGTGCAATTAAATAATACACTAGATAGATTATAATCCAAAGTTAATTCTACCACTAAACCACTGGCTATATATTTCCCTAAGTGTAGGTTGAAGCATGCTCTCTAATATTTCCCTCTAGATATGACTAATATGTGTGGGATATGTGATATAAATGATCATGATACCAAGAAATATTCCCTCTTACATGTCCTTAAAAATAAATTGAACCAAGTGACCTAGCCAATAAAAGAGCTCAACTACATACAAAAATAGGGAAATTAGTTTCCCAAAAATTGAAATCAAAACTATTTTGGTCCTAAAGCTCCTTCTAACCCATGGATGATGCCATGGGCTAGGAAACCACATTCATAGGCATGGGGACCTCTATTATATGGTACACAATATTGGACACCATAGCCATAGATGCCTTAACCTAACTAGTAGCCTTGGATTCCCCAACCAGATCCTCAACCATGGGAAAAATAGCAATGGGTTTCCCATAAAAAAATTAATCAATAGAGGAGGTTTCCACAACAACAAGTATTGATGCCTCCCCTTAACACTCAAACACCAAAAATAGAATAAGTGGCTCAACCTCAAATACCTTTATAGCCTATAAGAAACCTAAATAATAGATAAGTAGCTCTAGTATATAGAATTGAATATGAAGGTACCTTGGGAGTTAGTACCATTGATTATGGAAATGTGTAGTTGAGATCAAGAAAGACCTTGAATAATCCTCCAATCACCATAATAGATGTCTCAAATGAAAAACTAGACCTTCCTATTGAACCAACTAAAGAAAAATATAATGAAGAAAAGCGAGGGCCTTAATAAGATACTACGGTTCCTCCAGCCATCCCATTTCTTGAAAGACTTAAAAAAATAGGGGATATAGGTGAATTGGATCTATCCAAGAGCTGAGGAAGTTAAACATTTAAAATCTATTACTTCAAGATATAATGGATATTCCATAACTAAATAGAATCATTAGAGGTATGTGAACATAAAATCTAGGTAGAAAAAGACAATATCTTAAAACAAAATAAGTAGATGGCAAACTTGATGATTTATTAGTAGGCAAGCTCTTTTACCTAAATATGGGGTCTTAGAAGTCATATAATCTATGTAATCATAGGAATAAAGGATATACCCAATGTACTTATGAACTTAGGAGCTTCCATCAATGTGATGAAAACAAAACACTTTAAAAATTGTATCTCTTATAGGGGTGTAACCTACTTCTATAGTTATACAAATGACAAACCAATCTATTATCAAACCTAAAGGAAACATATAAGATGTCTCTATGATAGTATAGTCTTGGGAATATACCATAGATTTCACGATACTCTAGACAAAAAGTAAATATCTTGGATATCCATTAATATTGGGAAGACCATGGTTATCCATAGTTGTAATATTTATAGATTATAGGTTAGGAGTCATGACCATTTCAAATGGAATAAAAGCAAATAAAATTTATTTGTATCCACTTGTAAAACAATCTACATATATTTTAGATCACTTTTGGGTTCATGAACCTAAATAAGGTTGTAATAGGCTCTCCTCATTATCCATGGTAGCTATCAAAGACCATGTGGAGGAGTTAGAAGATGAATTAATGAAAAGTTTAGGATAGACTAGGATAGCTCTAAAGTTTGATAGTGAAGCTATAGAATTTGATAGTGAAGCTATAGATTTTGATAGTGAGTTTTCAAAATCTATTAGAAAAAATCCAAAATTTAGTACTAATTGTGGATCATTATCCACGTTTTGGGGTTTTGGAATAGTTGGATTTTGTCACGGATGAGCTTGGTGAGTTTGGAATTTGCATTGTGTCCCTTTCTTTTTCTCAAGGTCCTTTTCTCTATTTTTAGCTAAGTTTCACCTTCCTCCCACAACTACCACATAGCATCCTAGTGCTTGTTCAACTCAAATAAATTTTCAACTTCCCCAAGAGAGGCACCAACCCTCCACATGGCATCTCGATGCTCACCCAAGGGAGGTTTATTTCTATTAGAATTTAAAATAGTACCATTGGCTGATGGAAAAATAGGTGGGGCCCACTATGTAGTTATAGTGGAAAAGAAGTAGAGATTTCCATGTGGTGTTATGATGCTCCTTGGGAGTAAAGGTTTCTATTATTAGGGCTCTAGATTGCATGATTAGATGATAAGGTTAGGAATGGGTCCCACCATGTGGTTGAAATAATAAGGAAACAAACCTTCCATGTGGCATCATGGTGCTTATCTAAGGTAATTTTTTTCCTATCAAAACTTCAAGTAGTGCCATTAGATGAGAGGAGTGGTCCCCCATTTATAACAAGCATTTTAGAGGATGTTATGGAGGTGGACACATGTTACCACTACACTTCATCTGAGCATCATGGGCATCATAACGCATTATAGTCGGACCATATCTAGGTTTTTGAAGACCAACTACATTCATGAGTTAGAGTCCCTAGTCAGTTGCAATGGCCTCATCATGAGATAAAGTGCCTAGTTCCAGGTGTCGCTTCCTTGAGAGGCTATTGTGCCTATATAAATTGAGCCATTTTATTTTATAAGTGGTTGGAACTTTTAGATAATTATTTACTATTAGAGTAATCATTAAAATAGTTAGTTTTAGATAATAAGTAACAACAGTTATTATTTTCATTTCATGACTTTAGTAGGTGCCCCTCATGGGTAGGATTGAAAATGATATATTGTGCCCTTAAGGCCTTTTGTATTTTATTCTCCACCTAACAATGAAGAGGACATGGTGTTCTATTTAAAATGGAGTGGGATTTATTGATGTTTTTTGTTTGTTTTCTTTGATTTTATAGTATAAGATTTTATTTAAGTTATAGGCATTAGACCATGCATATGCTCTTTTAATTTGTCTATGATTTTCAAAGGTTAAATATATTTTATGTAATTTTAGGGGTGAATACTTTAAAATTATGGCACATCACCTTATTTAGTTTCTATTTTAAGTTTTACTTACATTTCTTCCTTACCCTTTCCCAAAAATCAACTCAAAGAGTCAGATTCTCAAACCCCAAAGGTCACTTTACAAACCACATTCAAGTCCCACATTTGTAAAGCCTCCCATAGAAGGTTGTTCACCTAAAGTGAGGGTTTTATGCATCAATAGTTATTTATTTTCTAGCATACTTAGTGGGACCTGAATGCTAGTCTATTCTATTAGAATCTAGAGTTTATGAGCTATAGGATCATTATGAGGTCATAAAAAGTGAAGAATCTAGACTTGTTATCACCACCTCTAGTAGTTGAAACTTGCCAAAGGGCCATGGGATCAAGTGCAATGCAAAAACCACAACAAATGATGATCCTAGGACCACCAAGGAAATTCATAGCATATAATAGTGGTATCCAACTCATCCCTTTAGTATCCCTAGCTATGTGGGATCTTATTCTTGCTAATGCCTTAAAGGCACTCCCTAAATTCATAGGGGAAGATTTCAAAAGTGTAGTAGAACATCTTCAAGATGTCACTAATATATGTACTATGTACTATGTCATATAATATAACATGGCCTTGAGGCTACTAGCTACCTCTTTCAAAGGGAGAGATCTTGATTGGTATCGATCCTTATCTCCCAACTCCATCACCACCTAGAATGACTTGGGACGTATATTATTTGAGTGATTCAATGAGAAAGTCAATTAGTCATCTCTCTTATAATAATTAATCACATTAAAAGGGCCTAGTAAGAGGCCATTATAGATTTTAATACTAGGTTCAACAAGACCTATGTAAAGGATCCCAATAGCGGCTCAACTACCCATAGGTATGGCCATTATCTTATACCTCAAGACCTTTAACTCAAACATAGCTATCATGACTTAGTCCTTTAGAGGCCAGATGCTACCAGATGCATATGACATAGATGTTAGAGTGGGAAATAATCTAATAGATGCCAAGAAGCTTCCCCCTCAATTATCGATGCCAATGTTCCCAAAAATATTGATGTTACCATAAGAGGAGGTATCAATCACCCCATATGCACTAACTTATATATATGTATGTCTACTTACTCAAGTGAGCACGTCCTCTTCATCTTCACTAGCTATAGAGATGAAAAACATGAAGAACACCTTGTGGAACTTCTCCAATAAGATCATAAATCTCAAAAGGTATCAAGCTATGCCCTAGAAACATCATTTATAAAACTACCAAGAAATAAGAGTGAAATATCAACAAAAATAGTACCATGAAAGACAAAGGCCAAATCATCAAGCATCGAATCACCAGGTGCAACCTATAAACCAAATTGTCCTAGTCCCTGATCCTTTATAAATGGTTGTACCAAGCTCAAATAGAGAATTATTCATGGGTCAAAACAACTTGGAAAATAATTCTAATTCATAGTGATTCCCATGCAATGATGCACATATGCCTTAGAACTTCCCAAGAGATAACCTATAACAAAAAGTTATCAATAAGTAAAGATAAGGAAACACCCCTGATTTAACTTCTTATGGATATAAATGTTAGGATAAATTAAAACCTAGATCTATCCCCAAATTGCATACAAGAGATATTATGAAATGAATTAATCAAATATAATGAAAATAAACATAAACACACACATAATAGGACATATTATATTTAACGTGGTTCACCAAAAATGGGCTACATCTACCAAACTTGTCTAGTATATTATTTTTAACAATATAAGGAAGAAACAAAATCCTAGAACAAACCCTGTTACACCTCTCTACCTTTTTTTCCTACACTTTGAGTACCAATTTTTCATTATCTATCACAATCATACATCTCAGCCATATATCAATACATTTTAGGGTGAAAAACACCTAAACATAACCTCTATCATCAAATCTAGAAACCTTTAATTAATGGCCCAGATTTACTACAAAATTACCCCCTTATAACCCCAAGTGCCATGAGGGATTAAAAGAATGGGATCCAAACCCGACTAAAATAACATCAAAATTTTAACCTCTGATCCTATAAGACAATCAGGGTCCACACCTAATAATAAATCCCTGGGTGTTGAAAATACTTTCATAATGGCACAGATGTAGGGAATGTCCTTTAAAAAATAAGAAGAAATAGACCAAGAATATTCACTTTTATCTTGCATAGAAGATGAAGATGTATTTTATGCAAGTGAGATCCCAATGTTGAAGGCCCTACAAGTCTAATCAAACTACTTCACTTGATCCAAGAAGAGATCGGTTGAGACCCAAGAATATTTTTTAAGGCCTAAAGTGGCTTTCAAAAAAGGCCTAGGACCCCAACCACTACCTATAACATATCAAATATGGAGAGAAACAATATGGAATAGGCCAAAGGACCCTGAAGTCCAACCATAAGGGTCATTTAATGTAGTGGAGTAGATGAATAAGGCTATAGCTAATGTCTCTCTTTAAGATGTCCTATCTATCCTAGAGCAAAAATCTCTACTATAAGAAGCATTGGAAGACTAAAAGAAACTTGCACAAACTAACTCAACTATAGAGCCAACATAAAACTAGGGGAAGGAAGCCAATAATAGTGTACCACCTCATAAACCATCAACATTCATCAAATCATAATTGAGGATAAATAAAATAAAACTAAACCTATTCTATTTAATCCTCATTATGGGCAATAAGGTATTTCATAATTCCATGATTGACTCTGGTACTAGCACCATAGTGATGCCCAAATAGATTGTGGATGCACTACAACTTTAGTATGAACCTTTGAATAAAGGGGTGATGCAGTTAGATGGGAAGAAAGTTTAGACCATATGTAGTATTAGAGCTCTTCCCTTAACATTGTAATCTTGTACAAATATCATTGTCACCCAAAAAGTTGTAGTGATAGACATCCCATTGGTCTTTGGGCTATGTCTATCAAGAGATTTCATTGCCAAAATAGGTGGATACTTGTATTTGGATTGGTCCCACTTGATCTTGAGGACCAAATATGGATTAAAATTAAATGTATTATCCAAGCCACTACATCCATAACATATAGGATGATACTATGATGAAATTTAAAGTGATGCACACTTCTTTCTCAAAGAGGTAAATTCATTACATATAAATGCTTGAAGAGGAAGGAGTGGCTAATAGTAGGATCCCAGAGGAAGAAGTCCTTGTCAATGAATTCATTGAGAATGATCCTTTCTTGAATTTTTATGCCACTAGCTTTGGGACCTATGTAATCCATGATGTATATCAAGACATCCCCGAGTTCATGAAGAAGGAGGATCAAACCAAAGAGCCTAAAAATGAGTCTAATTTTTTGGAATCTACATTTTCATGGTGTGAAATACAAAACCAGCTCCAGAACTAGCATCTAGTTGGTGTCTCCATTTAGAAAAGAGACTTTATGATCCTTCTAATTCTGATTTGTTTTCATGAACAATGAAGCTAAATATAAAGTGTTATTCCATGACCTTAGCCTCGCCTAGTGCATAGGCATGAAGCAACTAAAAGTGTTTGATGGTTTTAAATTTTTGGTGAGACAAGTAAGAGGGGTCACGGTTGTAAATAATGTTTACATGAGATCCTAACACCACTAAATATGGGAATTGATTGAAGTATTTAAATCATTTACTAATCAAATCACTCCTAGGTCCATGAACTCAGAAGTTGATAGGATGGTGGTCATCGACTCCCAGTTTGATTTAGTGACCAATTTATTTGCCAATGAATAAGTAGTGTGGGTGATCATTAGACCCTCCATTCCAGATAATCACCAAAACTATAAAATGTTTGAAATGATTCCTAAATCATCATGTTTATCTAGTATTCATGTGAATTTATGGAGGAATTACAATCAAATTTTGAATATGCCTATAGGGATAAGATCATGTAGCTAAATCCCAACAAACTTCCAAAGGGGATAATCACCCTAGAGAATGTGTTTAATTCTAATGATGCTAGGAATTATAAATAGAAGTTTGTCATAGATAAAAGTGACTAATCTAATCTCAATGTCAAAGGTGGAAGAAAGCTAAAATTAGGGAATGAAGTTTCCCAAAATGAAAAGGATTGATTAGTGTATTTCTACAATAAGTATGGAGTGATGGCCTGGACTTATGATGACCTAAAGGGATATGACTGCAAGGTCATTCGATATACCATTGATCTAGTTGAAGGATACAAACTTGTACACTATAAGTAAAGGTTATTTAACTCAAAAATTAAGTCTCTCATGGCTTAGGAACTAAGGAAATTATTTAAATAAAAAAATTATATACCCAATCAAGCATTCAACTTGGGTATCCAACCTAGTTCTAGTGATAAAAAAGAATGGAGAAATCTAGATATGTGTGGAATTCTAGGATTTAAATAAATCATCTATAAAGGATCATTACCCCCTTCCTTTAATGGAAAATAACCTGTAGGAAGTAATGGGTGTGGAAATGTTTTCTTTGCTGGATGGATTCTCTAGATATAACTAGGTATGGGTCAATAAAGAAGACCAACATAAAACCACCTTCACCACAAAGTGGGGAACCTTCACGTATGTGAAGATGACTTTTAACCTCCATAATATAAGGGATACCTTCCAATTAGCCATGGACATAGCCTTTTAATATCTAATCAACAAAATTATCCTCATCTATTTGGATGATCTCATGGTGTACTCCAAGAAGAAGGAAGATCACTTTGATCATTTGGAAAAGGTTTTCAAAAAATGTCAAGAGTTAGAGGTATCTATCAACCCAAAAATATGTGCCCTCAACATCCCTAAAGGCAAGTTATTAGGATACATAGTATCCAAAGGCATCTCTATTGATCTTGAAAGAGTAAAGGCCATTAGGGATTTAGAATTGGTAGTCAATAAGAAAGGAGTCCAATATTTCTTAGGCATGATCAATTTTGTATGTAGATTCATATTTAGTTGCAAGGGGTTGGTAAGGTTAATCACATTGATACTAAAGAAGGATCAACCTTTCAAATGGATTCCAAAGGGAGAATAACATTTTATAAGATCAAGGGTGCGATATCCATTGCTCTTGTTGTTGACTAAATTTGACTTTTAAGTTAAATTGGGGCACCCCTAGTAAAAACTTGGAATTTTGAGTCTATAAGGGGGTATAATATATTGTCATGAGATGTTTTATATGTATTTTAATGTCATTTAATGCTATATTATGTTTGATCTTATTCATATTTATTTATTTATCATTTTGAATCATTAAATGTGCTTTCAAGGGTCATAAATGCAAGTGGCATGGTTCCTAAGGTGCCTAGGTGTCCTTTTTCATGGCAAACATCCAAGAAGTTAGTCAAGATGTCAAGGATGTTAGTTCCCTTAGAATGTTGTATTTTCTCTAACTAAAATTGTAGAAAACAACTCAGAAAGTAACAAAATGGCACTTATACAACACATAGGGAAGTGTGCCACATAGAAAATGATCTTGGGAAGCCTCTTCATCTTCCTCACACTCATTTACACACTTGACTTGCTTTGGAAGTGTCAAAATTGATCCAAAACTATTCTGCTACTTTTTCACTCTTCTTGCCAGACTGAAGTGACACTCAAGTTTTTCCTTGGTACGAAAAACACAAATAATTTCAAGACAAACGCCTTGGGGAGGTAGTAGTAGACTAGGAAACCTTCATTTTCAAATATTGAGTTCAAATATTAGTCAACTATGTGTTGACCAAATATTAATTTTAGTCAAATTAGGTCAACACCTACATATTTGATACTTTTCACAAGTTCCCATATGTCATATAGGTCTCATATGTGTCTAAATATCTCACCTATCCTTACTCTAGCCTTGGTCTAAGCTTATCTTCCTTGTGCTTGTCAAGTCAACTATGGTCAACTCTAGTAAAAAATGGTCAAAGGCTCAAATTATCTTGTAATTGTCCTAATGTGGTCTTTTAAATGTTTTAAATTGTTCCTAAGTAATAAATTGATCCTTTACCTTGTCTCATGTGCAAAATATGCCTTTTAGTCATATTTTTAGCTCATTCAATGACTTATACAAACTTGTCAAGGAAGAAAATTTGTCACCAAGGGAGTTTTCAATGTGGAGGAGGTCAAAAAATGTCAATAAGTGGTCAAAGTTATTTTAAGAATTAGTTTCATGTAAAAAGAGGTAGTTCTCCTTGAAAATAGGCCATTAATGGCACTTATACAGACTTGTGAAGTCCATCTTTAGCTAAAAATGTGGGAGTGTGCCTCTTCACCTCCCTAAAGTCCTTACCATGCTTGGTTTGTAGAGTAAAGGTCAAAAATATTAGTTTTAACTTCTATTTTTTCATTTTTGCCTTTGCAAGCTAAGAAAGGTCAATTTGGAATGCTTGGTACAATCCGTACAAGTGGAGTTAGAAGGAATGATCTTGGGGGTTGAAAAGAATCTAATTAAAATTAATTTTCATTGCAATAATTTTTAGTTTAATTTCTTCTCCTTTATGAACCATCATTAAGAAACTAGACAGTTTTTTATGCTTCTACTTCGAAGAAGGGTCACTATGTGAGATAGTTTCATAATTCTTTGCTTTGGTTTTATGGATTTAATTGTTTCATGTGTCTCAGTTACTCTATATAGGTTTTATCATTATTATTTTAGTTTTGGAGTTATAAAATACCTAAGAAGCCTCTTTTAGGCTTGTTCTTGGTCATTGATCATCTTCACTACTCTATACTAAAAAATATGCACCTACAGGTGCCTTGAAGAAAGTTTTCCACATAAATATGAAGGAATGGATGGTTATATTAGATGTTCTGAGTATTTAAAATGCATTTTAAGTGGTTTGAAAGCCTTGACCTTACATATTCTTGCTCTTTCTATGCCTCTACCTACATAACACAGTGAAAGTAATCACCTACAGGCCCCTACTAATGTCATGGTGACATATGGGGAGGTGGAAGGGTACTCAAATTTATCAAAATTTCAAAATATACATTGACAAGCGTAAGGGAGGGGCATAGGATTCACATTCATAAAGGTTTCTTCTTATTCATACAATACCATCCTTGCTACCTAATAGCCACCTACATGTGGTCTTGACATAGGTTAAAATGGTCATTTTAGATATTTGAGACATAATATGAATCCCACTTGAGGTCCTAGTATGGTTTGAAGGCATGATAGACCTCATTATGTGATATATTTCCAAGAAAATTTGAAGGTCATCATCAAAAGTGTTAACTATGATTTTAGGCCTCCCTGCCTAGAAAATACGAAATAGAGGGCAGGGAACTTTTCAAAAATGAAATACAACATGTTTGATAGGGTATTTAAGCACAAAATTGAGTGATTTTTTTTTAATCTAACATGGATAATTCTTTTTCAAAATGTGAACTCAAAATAATGAGTGTAAGGTAGTTATTGAGAAACCTAAAGATATCGATTGAGCACTAAAATTAAACAGTGAGTTCTACATATTTGAGCCTCAAGTGATCATTAGCCTTATGAATAATCAATGCATGATTTTATGATTGGGTGATTCCATGGTGAGTAGGAGACACTATGTAGGTTAGTTTCATCTGGTTTAGGTTGATATGCAATACCTTGGACCTTCAAGCTCATACTCAGTCCATACACAGGGTATAATCAACACCTACAAGGGTCACTAGGGAAGTGTCTCAACCCATGAAAAAGCATAGTTTGGTTTCAAATAATGCATATAGGTGTTTTCAAGATGATACAAATATTTTTTAACCTCAAGGAGGTTTCAAATAACTTTTTTACATCATGGCCAAGTGGATGAGGTAAATAAACACCTACAGTTAGCAAGGAATGGACTGAGACAATAGTGAGATGAGAGGTCTTAAGTGAGGTTTTAGTGGTCATTCAAGTTTAAATTGTGAATATATGTCATTAATTCAAGGTTATATATGGAATTAATGATCCCTATACATTATTCCAACTCAAAAAAAAGTCATAAACACCTACAAGAGTCATCAAGCAGGGTTGTCCCAGTCTGCTGGAATAGGCCTAGTCTGGTGATTTCAGGAAAAATTAAGGTATTTGGGAAGACAAAAAGGTTATAATTGTGTTTTAATAAAATAAAAAATTATTATAAAATGTGAATAGGTCCTTTAAATGAGCATATTTTTAAGGCAAGGGTCCCCAAACAAGCATGACACAATCAACATTCATACCCTACAGATAGTATACCTAGGAAAAGTATGCCTTGGAGATTGGGGAAATTAGAGGTCTTATAATTGGATTTAGGTGATAAAAACATGTATTAAAATCCTTTATAATTTTTTAATCCCTTCCAATAATTTTTTTGATGATAAAATAGGGGAAGTTCCCCTTGTTTTGTCTCAAATAGGGGCCACTTTTCCCCTTGCACATACCCTACAAACTTGGAAAAGGAGATCAAAACATAAACTAGATGGCTTGGTAACTTGTAAACAAGGTTTTATAAGTTAAATTACATATGACACAATATGAGTAACAATATATAAGGTTATAATCTAGACAAGGTGGTCTGAGCTATAGGGTTTGCAAGTAGGGTAGCTAGGCAAGGTTTAAGCCTAATTCTAAACAAGAAGTCACTTCCAATTTAAACCTTTGCCAAACATTATAATTCTTTGTATCATGTCCGTATGGTAATTAATAAAAAAATTTAACCATCAAAAATTATGAGAGACCTTCAAAGTCTACATTGAGCTCAAGAATGCAGGGCAACCCTATTAGGCAACATTAGGCCTAATGCCAAAGTGGGGAGTCTTTTACATTTTCACATAAGTTAGGCACTATAGCATATGGAAACATGATTTTGGGATCATCATAGGGGTGTTTTAACCTTCATATTTCGCATCAATTCATCAAGAAGCCATTTCTTGGCTTAAAGGTGAACACAAACCTACAAAATGCTTAGAAATGGCATGAATGACCATCTTAAAATCCCTAGAACTCTCATGATAATTTGCATTGTGGACCAAGGTGATCAATGATGTTATAAAGGATCCTTAGGAATCCATAAGTGGAATTTGTTTTGGAGTTGAATTTTTGGTCTTCATGAATAAATATTAAGACCTAAAATTGCTAGAAACCCTCATAAACCCTCTCCAAAGACCTGATTGGGAAGATGAAGAAAATGGAGTATCCAAATGGGGTAGAAATTCCATGAAACCAACTTAAAGCTATATAATATTCTCCAGGGACCTGACACATGCAACTGAGGTTTACCCTACCTATATGGATGGGGTATAATAGGGATTTTATTGATAGTTTTATGTATTTTTTAGGTTTGGAAGAGTTTCAAAAGATGAAACCACCTCTGGGAGAAACATTAGGACTTATTATAAGTCCTAATGCCATATATTTACTTATATAATCTCCCAAGTGATCATACCATCTTCCTCATCTTAGCCAGTCATAGTGAATGAGCAGTAAACACCTAATGAAAATGGTGAAACTCCAATTGGGAAGCCTTTTAAGGCTTGATTAATAAACCTAATTACTTGGAAAATATTTACAAGTGTCATAACTCCTTGTTAATGGATTAGATTTTATATTTAGAAAGGTTTGGGGTGCCAAGTGTGAGAGGTACATTAGAAGGAGTCATTTTTTAACTATTTGAGATGATTGCTCATGGATAGAAGAATATGGATGATTAGGGACCATTAAAATGCATGTAGGGACTTTTAAGTAACCCCTACCCTTCATATACATCATCATACCTAACCCTATTTAGTGGAGAAGGATTTTTGTGAAGGCAAATCATGAAAATAGTTTCTTATGTAAGCACAAGAGCATTTATGCCACATATAGAGGAATTAGAAGACTTGAGAGACATTTGTCCTCACTTTCCTTTTAGGACATATCTCATGCTAGATTTAATTGATGTTTTAACTCATTTTTATTACTTTATAAGTGTCTTAGTGACTCTTGAGCTTCCCTTTCTCTCTCTCCTCTCATAATTTCTATAAATTCTAACCTTTTTGGCATTGTATGGCATCTCTCCACCTAGGTATGGTGAAGCCCTACCAAATTCTTTCCTTTAATTAATGAAGAATGTTGTTTTACCTCATTAAATATTTCACTAAGCGCATGTTTTGGTTGTTTGTCTTGTGAAAGTGTATTTTTATTACCTTGACATGTTACTCTTCCTAGTGCCTTGTGTGATTTAAGAGATCTCTTTTGTAGGTCAGCAAGAAGTGTCCAATATGGATTGTTGATATAGTGAGTAGATTATCTATTAGTATTTATAAAAAACCTATTGTCTAAGTCCTCCTAGCCTAGACTCTTTCTAGGACCCCATTCTTGAAACATTAATGTAGAAGAGGAGTGTTCCATTGGATGAAGTGTATGTGTAGGTTTCTCTTTGGTTCCAAGTGCATTGTAAGTGATGTGAGTAGAACACCTATTTGGTGTATCACCTCCCCTAGATTATATTTGTTTCAGTTATCCTTCTCCCTTTTCACTACCCCAAAATTTAGTAGTTGGTCCAATACTAGTGGTACATCAAGGGAGCTATCCCTAATCTAGGATCCATCTCAAATTTGGGTCACCCACAACATTGAGGTGGTTCCATTGTGCCACTTGAATGAGGATAAGAATTATCATCTCCTCAAAGGGTGCAAGTTCAAGTGTTAATAGTTTTTGGCATGCTTGATGGGACACAAGTTCCAAAAATTTGAGGAGTTTTGGTGTTTTCCTTAAGATAGTAGCCTTTGGAGGTAATTTCACTAAGCAAAAATGGTGACTCCAAGCATAAATATATTGGTTATGCAGTTTAGGTACTCTATTTGAGGTTGTTTTCTTATTCTATACACTTCTCATGAGTGATTTCATGGATTATTTTTATGTTGAGTTTATCTTAACATAAGTTGGGGAGACATATCCATCTTTTCCCATTCCCTCTCAATATGAACAAGTCCTTGACCAAGCTTGTCATGACCCCAATCAATCATATGTTGCATATGATCAGTGTTATCAAGCTTGTGCTTCACCTAGTTTCTATTTAAGTCATTCCATTTAAAATTTCAAGAAGATTCTCATTGGCTACAAATATTATATGTTAGACCTTGATGCTATAAATGGTTAATTCAATTCATCCCTAGTGATTGTATAAAGAGTGTGAGAAATGCTTTAGATCAAGTTAAAAAAGAATGGATGCCTATAGAGAAAGCTAATTGGCAAGGTCTTACTAATGAGATGCTTGATGTTTGTGGCCTAATTTTCTACCTAGAAGAGAGGTTGAGAGCTCATGAACTAAATCAGTCTTGGCAGCCCCAATACATCCCACATCAAGTGTGTAAACTTCACCCACTCAAGATGTTAATCTAAGAATGCTTCAAAATACCCCAAGTCCTTCATGCATTCCTCAAATTTTCCCTTCTTGGAGATCTATCCAAGAGAGCAACCAAAGGAAGGAGGACACCACTATTAAGTAGGTTGTTTTATTTGGAGAATATTTTGAGAAAGTAAGATTAAGTTTTGAGGCCCATATTGATAATAATATTGAATTGGTAAACCAACTTTTAAGGCAATCCATCATGGTAATAAAAAATGGAGAGCTTCCTAAGCCTAGCTTTTCAAGTTGGAAACAAGATACCAAGCCCAAGGAAACCTGAAGTTTCTTAAGCCTATCATTTATCCCTCCATTTACATCTCATCCCCATGGAGAATAATCTAAGCCTACCTTACCAGGATGGAAATAAATAATGCCAGCTTGTGGAAAGAAGAATAAAGCATGTTTAAGTGCAAAAGTTAGAAGTAAATAGAAATTTGAGACTACTCAAATCCCTCCTACCCCTCCTCAAGAAGCCATTAAACCCATCTTTCCACCTCCTCTAATTGATCCATTTTTCCATTTTAATGGTGAGGATTACATTGTTCCTTGGGAGCCTTCTTGGGCTAAACTTCCTAGTTTTGAGATGCCTAGTATTGGCATCACTAAGAGGGAGAAGGAGATGGAGATTTCAGACTAGATTAATGATGAGGAAGAGCTGAATCCTTGTGAAGAAACTTTATATTGTAATGGTAATGAAGATGACATTCCTTGTGTTAAAGAAGATGCATTGGAAGAAGTTCTTTTGGTTTACAAAGAAGAAGAAGAAGTTTCTCTTATTATTCCCCTTCATGATGCTGATCAAAGAGAAGATGATAAATTGTGGCATAGATTTGAAGACATTTTCAATTAATTTGAAGGATTCATGGGGCCTATAAGTCCTTTGGAGCTGAATACAATACATGGTAAGCAAGATTATGTGTTTCAAGAAGAAGACATGTGGCAAACATATATGCAAATGTTCAAAGAATATGAAGATAATGAGAAGACAAAACTCCTAAGAACACAAACCCAAGCTATTGAGGAGCAAGTATATGTTTATATTTATCATCATCAAGAGGATCTAGCCCATGATGGAGTAATCCATGATGACTATGAATCTTTTGAAGAAGGTTTGAAGTTTGATTCTATAACCTCATGTGAAGCTACTCCTACAAACATGAAGGAAGTGTTTGAGAAAGAAATACTCCTAGGATGTCATGATAAAACATTTCTTGAAAGCTTTGAAGAGGTTGTAACAAATGAGAAAGATAATGATGCCTTTCAAGAATATGTAGACTTTCAACAAGCTATCCCATGCATAGAGATGAAAATTTTCCAGGATAAGATAGAGGGACAACAATATGAAGCATGTTTCCAAGGTCAAGAAGACTTCATCCACCTTGAAGGCTTGTTTGAGATGACTCTATCAAAGGACATGCCAAGACAAGGATCAAAAAATGAGCATGAGTCATCTAATACTCCATCTAAGAAGAAACATGCTTGTCACCCTCATTCATATCATGAGGAGGGAGATTCAAGGTACTTCCCTTTTGATCAAGGAAGGGAGGTATGTTTAATTTAAATGTACATAATTAGTTTGCCTTTTATTGTGTCTTGTGTTCCCTAAGTGCTTAGTAGCATAATTGTGCCTTTTATTTATGTGTTTGCTTTGGTCTTGTTGTGTGTTATCTTTCATTTATGTGTTTTAAGGTCAATTAGTAGTCTTGTTAGTAAAGTCAAGGTCTGATCTTGCTATTTTAGAGTACATCTGACTCCCTTTACCCAATGGATGGGATAAGGCTACTAGTCCTTAACATAGGCAAGCATGTTACCCCTATAAATTTCTAACAGTGTTGATCAAATTTTAATTTTAGTCAAATTGGGTCAACCCCTACATATTAAAACTTTTCACAAGTTCCCATATGTCCTATAGGGTCTCATATGTGTCTAAATATCTCACATATCCCTATTATATCCTTGGTATAAGCTTATCTTCCTATATAAAGTCCTTACCATGCTTGGTTTGTAGAATAAAGGGTCAAAAATATTAGTTTAAATTTCTATTTCTTCATTTTTTTCTTTGCAAGCCAAAAAAGGTCAATTTGGAATGCTTGGCATAGTCCGTACAAGTGGAGTTGGGAGGAATGATCTTGGGAATATTAAATAATCTGAGTCAAATTCATTTTCATGGTAAGAATTTTTAGTTTCATGGCTTCTCCTTTATGAACCATCATTAAGAAGCTAGGCAACTTTTTATGCTTCTTCATCCAGGAGGGGTCACTATTTGAGATATTTATAGAGTTATTTACTTTATTTTTATGGATTTAATTGTTTCATATGTATCTCAAGGCCTATATATAGGTTTTATCATTATTATTTTAGTTTTGGAGTTATCAAATGCCTACGAAACCTATTTTAGGCTTGTTCTTGGTCATTGATCATCTTCACTACTCTATACTAAAAAATATGCACCTACAGGTGTCTTGAAGTAAGTTTTACACATTAATATGAAGGAATGTAAGGTTATATCAGTGTTTGAGTATTTATAATTCATTTCAAGTTTTTTGAAATCCTTACCCTTGCATACTCTTGCTCCTTATATGCCTCTGCTTGCATAACATAGTTAAAGCAGTCACCTACAGTCCCCTACTGATGTCATGGTGACATATGAGGAGGTGTAAGGGTAATCCAATTTATAAAAATTTACAAATATGCATTGGAATTCCTAAGGGAGGTGTATAGGGTTCACATTCATAAATGTTTCTTCTTGTTCATAGAATACCATCCTTACTGCCTAATAGCCACCTATAGGTGGTCTTGATAGAGGTTGAAATGGTGATTTTGGAGCTTTGAGACATAATATGAATCACACTTGAGGTAATAGGATGGGGTGAAGGAATGATAGACCTCATGAAGTGATATATTTCCAAGAAAATTTGAAGGTCATCATCAAAAGTGTTGACTGTGATTTTAGGCCTGCCTGCCTAGAAAACACCAAATAAAGGGCAGAGAGCTTTTACAAAATGACATATAACATGTTTTATATGGTATTGAAGCACAAAATTTAGTGAACTTTTTTTCTATAAAATGGATAAGGATTTTTAAAAAAATTGACTCAAAGGAATGAGTGTAAGTTAGTTATTGAGAAACCTAAAAATGCCCCTTGAGTACTAAAATTAAATAGTGAGTTCTACATGTTTGAGCCTCAAGTGATCATTAGCCTTAGGAATAATAAATGCATTATATTATGATTGGATGATCCCATGGTGAGTAGGAGACACTAGGGATCATGATTTTCATCTAGTTTAGGTTGATATGCAATACCTTATACCTTCAAGCTTATAACTTGTCCGTACAGAAGGCAGAATCAACACCTACAACAAGGGTCACTAGGGAAGTGTCTCAGCCATGGAAAAGCATAGTTTGGTTTAAAATAAGGCATATAGGTTTTTTTAAGATGATACATATATTTATCAACCTTATTGATGTTTCAAATAACTTTTTGACATCATGGCCAAGTGGATGAGGTAAATAAACACCTATAATCAGCAAGGAATGGACTGAGACAATAATGAGATGAGAGAGGTCTTAAGTGAGGTTTTAGTGGTAATTTAGATTTAAATTATAAATATATGACATGAATTAAATTTTATATATTTAATTAATTATCCCTATACATTATTACAATTCAAAATAAGGTCAAAAACACCTACATGAGTCATCAAGCAGGGTTGTCCTAGTCTGTTGGCATAGGCCTAGTCTAGTGATTTCAAGAATAGTTATGGTATTTGGGAAGACCAAAAGGTTAGAATGGTGTTTTAATAAAATAAAAAAATTATTATAAAATGTGAATAGGTCCTTTACATGATAATATTTTCAAGGCAAAGGTCCCCAAACAAGTAAGACACAATCAACATTCATACCCTACAGACAATGTACCAAAGAAAAGTCTACCTTGGAGATTGGGAAAGTTAGAGGTCCTATATTTGGAATTATGTGATGAAAATTTTTATAAATAATCCTTGGTAATTTTATAATACCTTCCAATAATTTTTTTAGGATAAAATATGGGAAGTTCCCCTTGTTTTATCTCAAATAGGGGGCACTTTTCCCCTTGCACAGACCCTACAAACTTGGAAAAGGAGATAAAAAATGAACCAGAAGGCCTGGTAAATTGTCATAAAGGTTTTATAATTTAATTAAATTTGATAAAATATGAGGAACCAATATATAAGGTTTGAGTCTAGGCAAGGTGGTCTGAGCTATAGGGTTTGCAAGCAGGGTAGTTAGGCAAGGTTTAAGCCTAATTCCAAACGAGAGGTCGCTTCCAATTTCAACCTTTTATAAGAATTATAATGATTTTTATAATGTACATGGTGGTATTAATGAAGTTTTTTAACAATTATAAATTAGGGGAGACCATAAAAATCTAGGTTGAGCTCAAGAATGTAGGGCAACCCCATTAGGCAACATTAGGCCTAATGCCAAATGGGGAGTCTTTTACATTTTCACATAATTCAGGCATTATAACATATGGAAACATGTTTTTGGGATCATAAAATGGGTGTTTTAACCTTAAAATTTCATATAAATTCATTAAGAATCCATTTCTTGGCTTGAAGGTGCACACAGGCCTATAGAATGCTCAAAAATGGCACGAGAGACCATCTTAAAACGCTTATAACTCTCATGACTCTTACCATGGTGGCCCAAGTTGATCAAGGATGTTATAGAGTATCCTTAGGAATAAATAATTAATTTTTTTTATGTATTTGAAGTTTTGGTCTTCATGAACGAAATTTAAGACCTGAAATTGCCAGAAACTATCATAAACCCTTCCAAGGACCTGATTAGGAAGATGAAGCAAATGGAGTATCTAGATGGGGTAGACATGATATGAAACCAACTTGGAGATGTATAAGACTATCTATGGACTTGAAACATGAAACTTAGGTGTGCCCTACCTTTATGGATGGGGTATAACAAGGATTTTGTTGACATATTTATGTATTTTTTTAGGTATGGAAGAGTTTCAAAAGATGCAACCGCATTTGGGAGAAAGATTAGGAATTGTTATAAGTCCTTATGCCATATATTAAGTTATCTAATCTCCAAAGTGTGACTACAATCTTCCTCATCTCATCCAGTCATAGTGAATGAGTAGTGAACACTTAGTGAAAATGGTTTTGGAGTTATCAAATGCCTAAGAAGCCTCTTATAGGCTTGTTATTGGTCATTGATCATTTTCACTACTCTATAATAAAAAATATGCACCTAAAAGTGCCTTGAAGAAAATTTTACATGTTAATATGAAGGAATGTAAGGTTGTATCAAATTTTTTGAGTATTGATAATGCATTTTAAGTGGTTTGAAATCCTTGCCATTACATATTCTTGTTCCTTCTATGCCTCTACCTACATAACACAGTCAAAGCAGTCACCTATAGGCCCTTAATGACATCATGGTGACATATGGGGAGGTGAAAGGGTAATAAAATTTATAAAAATGGCCAAATTTGTATTGAAATGCCTAAGGGAGGTTCATAGGATTCACATTCATAAAGGTTTCATCTTGTTCATACAATACCATTCTTGTTCCCTGATAACCACCTACATGTGGTCTTGATAGAGGTTGAAATTGTCATTTTGGAGCTTTGAGACATAATATTAATCCCACTTGGGGTCCTAGTATGGGTTGAAGGCATGATATACCTCATGAAGTGATATTTTTCCAATAAAAGTTGAAGATCATCATCAAAAGTGTTGACTGTGATTTCAAGCTTATTTGCCCAAAAAACACCAAATAGAGGGTAGGGAACTTTTCTAAAATGACATATAACATGTTTGATATGTTATTGAAGAAAAAAAATGAGTTAAATTTGTTTTCTCTTACATGGATAAGGCTTGGGAAAAATTTTGACTCAAAGGAATGAGTGTAAGGCAGTTATTGAGAAACCTAAAGATGCCCCTTGAGCACTAAAATTAAACAGTGAGTTCTACATGTTTGAGCCTCAAGTGATCATTAGCCTTAAGAATAATAAATTCATGATATTATGATTAGGTGATCCCATGGTGAGTAGGAGACACTAGGGGGCATGTTTTTTATCTATTTTATGTTGATATGTAATACCTTGGACTTTCAAGTTCATATCCTATCCTTACATAGGGCAAAATCAACACCTACACTAGGGGTCACTAGGGAAGTGTCTCAGTCCATGGAGAATCATAGTTTGGTTTAAAATAAGGAATATAGGTGTTTTAAAGATGATACACATAATTTTTAACCTCAGATAGGTTTCAAATAACTTTTTTACATCATGGCCAAGTGGATGAGCTAAATAAACACCTACAACTAGCAAGGAATGGAGTGAGACAACAATGAGATGAGAGAGGTCTTAATTTAGGTTTTAATGGTAATTAAAATTTAAATTATGAATATATACCATTAATTAAAGGTTATATATTAAATTAATTATCCATACACATTATTACAAGTCAAAACAAGGCTATAAACACCTACATGAGTCAACAAACAGGGTTGTCCCAATCTACTAGAATAGGCATAGTCTAGTTATTTCAAGAATAGTTAAGGTATTTTGGAAGACCAAAAGGTTATAATAGTGTTTAAATAAAATAAAAAATGATTATAAAATGTTAATATGTACTTTACATGAGCATATTTTCAAGGCAAGAGTCCCCAAATAAGCAAGACATAGTCAACACTCATACCTTGCAGATATTGTACCTAGGAAAAGTCTACCTTGGAGATTTGGAAAGTTAGAGGTCATATACTTGGAGTTAGGTGCTCAAAATTTGTATAAATAATACCTATGATTTTTATGAGCTATTAAAATAATTTTTTTAAGGATAAAATAGGGGAAGTTCCCCCTATTTAGTCTTAGATAGGGGGCACTTTTTCCCTTACATAGACCCTACAAACTTGGAAGAGGATATCAAAACATGAACTAGAAGGCCTGGTAACTTGTAAAAAAGTTTTTATAAGTTTAATTGCATATGATAAAATATGAGGAAACAAGCTATAAGTTTGGAATCTAAACAGGGTGGTCTGAGTTATAGGGTTTGCAGGTAGGGTAACTAGGCAAGGTTCAAGCCTAATTATAAATGAGAGGTCACTTCCAATTTAAAAATTTAAAAATAATTATGATGATTGGGATAATGTACATGGGGGTATTAATAAAGTTTTAAAACTATAAAAAATTTGGAGAGACCATAAAAATCTAGGTTGAGTTCAAGAATGCAGGGCAACCCGACTAGGTAATATTAGGCCTAATGCCAAAGTGGGGAGTATTTTACATTTTCACATAAGTTAGGAATTATATAATATGGAAAAATGTTTATGGGATCATAATATGGGTGTTTTAACCTTAATATTGGATAGAAACTCATTAGGAATCCATTTATTGGCTTGAAAGTGCTCACAGGCTTATAAATGCTTAGAAATAACACGAGTGGCCATCTTAAAATGCTTAGAAATCTCATGAAAATTTTCATGGTGGACCAAGGTGATTATTTATGTTAGATAGGATAATTAGGAAGCCATAAGAATAATTTTTTAGGAGTTGAATGTTTGGTCTTCATGAACAAATGTTAAGACCTAAAATTGTTAGAAACCCTCATAAACCCTCTCTAAGGACCCAATTGGAAAGATGAAGCAAATGGAGTATCTATATGGGGTATAAATTCCATAAAACTAACTTGGAGATGTCTTAGACTCTATAGGGACTTGACACATGAAACTGAGGTGTACCCTTATAGATATGGGGTATAATAGGGATTTTCTTAATAGATTTACATATTTTGTAGGTTTGGAAGAGTTTCAAAAGATGTAACCACCTTTGGGAGACATATTAGGAATTTTTATAAGTCTTCATGCCCATTTATTTATTAATATAATATCCTAAGTTTTCCTACCATCTTCCTCATCTCAGCTAGTCATCGTGAATGAGCTTGAACACTTTATGAAAATGGTGAAACTCATATTAGGAAGCATGTTAAGTCTTGATTGATGAACTTAATGACTTGGAAACTCTTTATAGGTGTCATCCCTCCTTATTCATGGATTATATTGTATAATTTGATAGGTTTTAGGTGCTAAGTGTGAGATGTGCATGAGAAAGAGTCATTTTGTAATTGTTTGAGATGATTATTCATGGATAGAAGAATTTAGATGATCAGGGACAATTAAAAGGCATGGAGGGAATTTTTAATAACCCCTACCCTTTAATTAAATAATAATACCTAACCCTATTCAATGGAAAAGGAGCTTTGTGAAGGTAAATCATGAAAACAATTTCTTATGCAAGCACAAGAGCATATATGCCACATATGGAGGAGTTAGAAGACTTATCAGTCCTTAATTTCCTTTTATAACCTATCTCATGCTAGATTCCATTTATTTTTTAACTCATTCTCCTTTCTTGAAAAGTGTCTTAGTGAATCTTGAGCTTCCTTTACTCTCTCTCTCTCTCCTCTCACAATTGTTATAAATTCTAGCCTCTTTGGTATTGTATGGCATATCTCCACCTAGGTATGGAAAATCCATAAAAAAATTTTGCCTTGAATTAATGAATAATTTTGTTTTAATTCATTCAAGATTTCACTAGGTGCATGTTTTGGTTGTTGGTCTTATACAAGTATATTTTGCTTACATTGACATGTTACTCTTCCTATTGCCTTATGTGATTTAAGAGCTCTCTTTTTTAGGTTAGCAAGAAGTGTCTAATATGTATTGTAGGTATAGTGAGTATATTATTGATTATTTTTTCTATAAAACCTATTGTATAAGTCCTCCTAGCCTAGACTCTCTCTAAGATCCCATGCTTGAAACATTGATGTAGAAGAGGAGTGTTCCATTAGATGAAGTGTATGTGTAGGTTTCTCTTTGGTTCTAAGTGCATTGTAAGTCGTGTGAGTAGAAAAAATATTTGATGTATCACCTCCCCTATATTATATTTATTTTAGTTATCCTTCTCCCTTTTCATCCCCCCAAAAATTAGTAGTGGTCCAATACTAGTGGTACATTAAGGGAGCTAGCCTTAATCTAGAGATCCATCTCAAATATGGGTCATCCATATCCCTAAGGTAGTTAAATTATGAAAATTGAATAAGGTTAAGGATTTTCATATCCTAAAATGGTGTAATCTCAAGTGTCAAAACTATGATTAATTAATCATCTATTTGAAGTTAACTATGCAAATCCACCTATCTATCTATGCAAACTTTAGGTTTTACTTTGGTTTGAAGAGGCCCATATAATATAGATATTAAAATTGATTATAGAGGATTTTAAATTATTTTTATCATGTTATCCATGATTTTTTTCACATTTTGAGTTGATTTCATATTCCAAGTAACTCACTTTGTAGGATGATGTCACCATGTGCAATTTCAGTCATTTTCACTACTCACAAAAAGTTGTGTTACATACAGAGGCTTAATATGGATAAGAAATGATGTATTAAATGTTTCAATTCCATTAGGGTCAAATAATTACATTTTTTGGTCTCAAAATTCCATATTTTGATAAAAAATCCATGTTTCCATCATGCTAGACCAATCATTCAACATACCGCCTGCCTCCTTCTAGGTGTTTATAGATGATTTCCATGTTGAAAGGAATGTTTTAAGCTTGTATCAAGTTTAACTTGATTTAAATAATGCTTAAGGAAGTCTAAAAATAATTTTAAGATACTCATGAGGTCTTTTGGTCCATATTTGTCCATTTTTCCACACTCACTGTCAACTTCTATCTCAATGCACACCTATAGGGATTTTGAAAATGTCATGTTGAGGGGAGGAAGCTTGAATTAGGTTTCAACCATTTAACCTTGATAAAAAGTACATTATTAAATTTTATGGAAACATAATAATGATCATAAGTCTTCCCACTTCTCATATTCCCTATAACTCTACACCTATTGCTTGAATATGTTGATGACCACCTACAGGTGGTATCTCAAGACTGTGAATGCTTTTATATAGGATATTTTAGACATGGTAAAGACATTTGAAAAATATAATAGTTTAAGGAGTCATGATACATTCATATAAGGCATTTATAGGGAAATAAGAAGTGTGGAATCATGTTTGAAGGTAGAAGACTGAGTTCAAGGCACACAATCCCTAAAATGGCCAAACAGAGGTCAGATAACTTCTTATGAATATATTAAAGCATGCTCTAAAGGTATTCAAATATATCTAGCTAAGTAAATCCTATTTAATCTATCATGGAGATGAATTTTTCCAAAATTTGGGTTCATAAAGTGTGGGGAAGATGGAGTTTTGGAGTCTCAAAGTTGCTTCTAAATACACTAAAACCCTGTAGTCATCTCTACAAGTTGGAAAGCTTGAATGACTGTTGACCTCTATAGAGAAAACAACACACTTTTATAATTATTGGAGTAGTTTCATTAGTTTATTAGTATAAAATATGGATACATTACCATCAATAGGATATGCATTTTATCCTTTTGTTTCCTATACTTTTTCAATCTATACATAGGCATGTGAGCACCTACAACAAGTAGAGTAGTACAAGCAGTGAGTTAGCATAGGTGTTGGGTGTTATCTAGGAATTTAAAAATAGATACAAGTATTTAAAGGTGTTTTAAAACCTTAGGGATTCAAATAAATACTTAAAATTTCATGATCAAGCTCAAAAAATCTCATGGTAACCTATAGACAGGGGTAAATCTCACCTACAATAGGGGTCACTAACCAAGCCAACATAGTCAGGTAGGGCATCACCATCTTGAGAGTAAAAAAGTTAATAAAAGAGGATTATAATGTTGGAATAATTATTTTATACTTTAAAAACTTACTCCATGGTAATTATGAGTTCATAATCTCTAAACAAGTCCATGAACACCTACAATCAACCCAAATATGCATCTACAACAAATAATGCTTACAAAGGAGTGTAATATTGATGAGAAAAAACATGAATATGAAGTAATAGGAATTTAAAACTGAAATATAAATTTAAGGGTAGAAATTTTAGTCTTGAAACACTATCATAAATCTAATTTGAAGCTAATGATCACCCATAATAGGTAAGAAAGCAAGAAACACAACTTGCAGTGTAAGGCAGTCAAAAAGTGAAGTATGAGACATGAAGTGTAAGAGGAGTCTAAGATGATAAATATGATTAAGACACATCCACCATGATAAAATAAATTTAAATGGGCTATTTAAAATGGAAATTAAGATCAAAGAAGGAATTCTATCAAGAAGCACAAGGCCAAATACCTTTTCTAAACACAATCTGACATGCAAAGTTTGTCTTGCATTTTTGGTGAGTTGAAGGGGAAAATGATGTCAAAAAAGGTTAAAAATTTATATATAACATGATTATGAGTTGGAAAATCTCATAAAATGGAGGTTTGGTTTGAGATAATAGGGGAATAAACCCTTATTTTATCTCAGATAGGGGGTACTTCCCCTCATATAAAACTGGCAAGGTTAGGAATATAGGATAGAGATATGGAGCTGAAAGATATAAGGACCTTAAAAAATGGTTTGTGAAGATGAGGGACACATATTAAAACCATGAAAACTAATCACTATACTATAGAGTTTGGCATGGTATTCAAAACCCCTTTGAGGTATAGTTAAGCTTGTTAGGTAAGGGGTCATGCCAAAAGGCAAACAAGAGGTCATCTTCAAGTCTAATAGGAAAGGAGATTCCCCATGAATTTAGACTTGTTTAAGAGGTCATAATATAATTTTTTGATATATTTTGAGATAGGGGAAGCCACTAAAGGTCATTTTGAGCTCTATGATGTAGTCAAGCTTGATGGGCATGCTAAAGTCTAGACTCCAAATGAGAAACCAGTCACACTTTTAGCATTGAAGATGAGTATAAACTATTAAATTATGTCAATAGGGTTATTAAGAGTGTGTTTAATCTTATATATTGTAGAGGAAGAATCAAGGAAGCCATTTTGGCTCAAAAATCCCACTTAGACCTGAAAAAATAAGGGAAATAAACTTGATAGGCATTTTTTAGAAGCTCACATATTTTTGGAGGCTTTTCATGGTTTCTAAAGGAGTTAGGGAAGATATAAAGGGTATTTAAAAATTATTTTGTGGAATTTTTTTGCAAATTGGATGTGCAATATTTACGAACAATCCTTAAGACCAAAAACTACTTTAAAACCCTTGTAAACCCTTGTCTGAGACTAGTTTGGAGAAATGGAGTTGTATAGTTAATATAATGATCTATAGGAATGTGATTTTAACTTTTATAAGACTCATTAAATCTAATCCCCATTCTTTTTAATTGTATGGACTTGTATGGATGGGGGTAGAAACATGGTTTTTCTCACTATTTTATGTATTGTGTAGGATAGAACAGGAGTTAAGAAATAAAAAAAAGTTTTTATAGAATATTAATACTTAATATAAATACCCATGTTCATTTATTCCCTTTAAAAAACTTTTAAGTGCCTTAACTAGGTGATTTAACTCAGCCAATCAAATATGGCATAGTGGGCAAGCTAGTGAAGAAGATGGAAAGATTTAAGTGAGCTCATTTTAAGGTGTGAATGATGATTATAAGGCCATGGATGGCCTTTAAAACTTTAATTATCTCCATTACATGTATTTTAATGGATAATTGATGCCAATTTTGAGGCAAAGTGTGCAAGGTGCATGGAAGGGTAGTTTTATGGACAACAGATGATGATGGCTCACTTTTAGAGGTTCTTACAAGAAAAATCATGAAAAAAATGAATTAATAGGCTTTTATTATGTCAATAAATTTCATTCCAATCATCATACCTCATCCTAATTAGTTACAAGACCTTTGAACATGCTTAATCATGAAGGCAATTTTTCTGTGCAAATAGAGGAGTTTTGTGCCACTTTGCATAACTTTGATGACTTGAGTTGACACTTATATCTCCTAATATTTCATATTTAATCCCATATAAAATTAAAATTAATAATTAAATCCTTGTATCAGCTTGAAAAGTGTCCTTGTGACCCTTGGACTTCTCTCTTTTTCTCTCTCAAGTTCTATAAGAACTAGCCATTTTGGCCATTGTATTCAATGCTCCACCTGAGTATGGTTAATCCCTGATAATTTTTATATAAATTTATCAAAAAAATTACTAATTTTTACATCTTCCATGAATTTTCATAGTGTACTTTACTTAAATGTTAAATTTGCTTAGTGAAGACTATGGATTCCTTAGCAAGTTATCACATTTTCTCACCTATTTGCAATTTATTCTTAAGGAATGTGATGTGTTACAAGAAATTTAAAAGTATAAGTGAGTTATAAAATTAATTATTTACCTCATAGGCCTCTTGTATATTCCTCCTATATTTGCACATTCATCCATAACCCCACAATGTAACATTGATGCAAAAAGACATAGATTGGAGAGTGTATGTTTAGTTGTCCTTGATTTCAAGTGTAATATGTATATGGTTGAATGTAATAAATATATTTGGTCTATAACCTCCCTTATTTTATTTTTATTTCATTTATCTCTCTCCCTTTTCACCCCCCAAGTTTAGTTGTAGGTTCAATCCTAAGTGGTACATCAAGGGAGTTAGCCCTATCTAGAGACTCACCTCTTTCCTTAGGCTGCCCACAAGCCTAGAGTTGATTCCATTGTGACAATTGGATGAGGAAATATTTTAATATACTAAAATGGTTTAAATCCAAGTGAAAATATTTTTTGGCATGCCTAGTTGGACTCTTGTTCCAAGAGAATGAGAGATTTTTGGTGTTGCCTCTTAATAATCAGCCTTTAGAGGCATCTTTTCTAACATCAATGACGACTCTGAAGACACATCATCTAGTCAAGAAACCCAAGTTATCATTTGAATATTTATGGTAACATGTTTTATTTGTGTTATTTATTTTAATGAATATCTATCTCTGACTTTAGTGTTGGTTTCTTGTTTACACAAGTTGGTGAGACATTTCAATCTTGTGTCATTCCCTATCAATATGAACAAGTCCTTGGTCAATCTTATCATGACCATTACCAGCCCTAATATGAATTTAATCAGCTTAAATATGATCATATCCAGCCAATAAATGATCCTTACCAATCTTATAGTCAACCTTCTCAATGTCCTGTTCTTAGTCAACCTAATCTTTTCTCTAATCAGCCCATTTCCACCTTCAAACAAGCACTTTTGGGCTATGAAAGGTATATGTTGGAGCTTGATAATCTAAGGGGGATTATTAATCATTCCATACATCAAGTGATAAATTAATTAGATTTTATCAAGAAAGAGTGGGTACCTATTTAAAGAGCCAATTGGCAAAGGCTCATGAGTGATATGATAAATGTGAGTGGTTTGATTGCATCTTTGGAAGAGAAATTAAACATTCATGCAAGGCAGCCTTACCAAGTTTATCAACCTTCATACTAAATTCCCCAAGTTCCTATCAGCTATAAATGAGCCCTAATCATGAGCCAAATAAAGTCTATCAAACTCATCCTTTTCCCAATCAATTGGAGGAAAGAGTTGAAAAGAGAAATCTTATGTTTGAGGCAAATCTTGATAGACAAATTGAGTTGGAAAATATGCATATGCAACAGTCCATGTTGGCAGAAAAGGAAGTGGAGTTCAAACCCTCATTTCCCTCTCATATTTCATCCCCACCACATCAAAATGAGACTCATAATTCTAATTTCCTAAGTTGGAGTAAGATAGTAGAGTCATAGGGAAAGAATGAGGTGAAAAGTCTTGATCAAGAGTGTGAAATTGAGAAGACATCTAATCCTAATATCCTAAGCTAGACAAAAATAGTAGAGTCATGGGGAAAGAAATAAGATGAAAGCATTTTCAAAGAGTGTGAAGTGGAAAATGGAGTTGATCTTTTACAATCCCCTCCCACCCTTCCTCAAGAAGCTTCTTGTGCTCCATGGCATCCCTCATGCTCTTCTTATCCTCATGATGATTCCTATGAGCTTCAAGAGATAATTTTACAAGATAAATTATCCAAGAAAATATAGGAGCTAAGTCAAGGTGTGATGGAAGGTTTAGACCTTAGAGAAGACCCTATGCCTAAACACATCCCATCTCCCCTCCCTCAAGAGCTTCCTAAAGATCCTCCTCCCTGGCATTCTCAATCTAATTTGGAGTTCTATGTGTCACCTCCACCACTATTTCATCTTGTCCTTACCCCATCACCCTTTGAATTTATGGACCTATGGTATGGGAACCAAAGGAGGATCAACTAGTTGATAAGGAAAGAGAACTCTTGCTTGAAGAACACATATCTTCTTGGCAGCCTCATTGGGCTAAGTCACATGACTTCAAGATGCCTAGTCTTAGCATCACCATGAAGGAGGTAAAATATCTTGTAGATCTTGACAAAAATGATTAGATTATGATAATTGAAGTTCAATTTGAAAGCCCTCAAGAGGTCTTATGTGATGAAGAGAAGGTAGGATCTTGTGTTGAATCTCTTTTCTTGGTTGATGATGAATAATGTTTTCTTTGTGTTGAAGAACCTATCTTGAGAGAAGCAAATGAAGAGGAACATGCTCAATTCATGGTTGATAAAGAAGACCTCATGAGTGTTTATGAGGAACAAATCACCATAGGGACTCCCTTTGGCAAACAAGAGGGAAATTCACAAGCTTTTGCCTTCATATTTGAAGTGGAATGTGCTATGAAGAGGGGAGAACACTTTCAAGCCATCCCTCAAGAAGTGGAAATATTGAGAGAGTCCAATGAGATAAAGATAAAGTAATTATCACTTGAAGATGATCTGATCAAAGATGAAGAAAAGGTGATTTCTTGTGTGGAAATTTTATATTGGTTTGAAGAGGAAGAAATGATCATTAATTGTTTTCTCACTTTACAAGATACCATGGATAGGAAAGGACAAGTTATTAATCAGATTTCATATGTCTTGTTTGAAATCATTGAAGCAAGATATACTCCTCTTCAAGGAGATTATGAGCTAGTTAAAGATGGAGAAGGCAACATTGGTACTCAAGTAAGTATGCAAAGGGAAAGTAATATTTAAAATCTATCCTTTCAAGAAGCATACACATTTCATGTTGATATATTTGAAGTCATCAATATGGGATATCACATTCTCAACCATTTAGGAGAAACACATCATCTCTTGAAAGATGGAACAAGCTTTTATTGGCCTCAATCTTCTAAAGAACATGAAACTACTCTTCTTGAATCCATGCCTACTAAGGAGATGCAAGTTGATCATGAGGTGAAGAGTGGACAAAAAAATGAATTATGTAAACATTTTAAAGAGGAGTATGTCTACATTGGATACTTTTTTAAGGATGATATACCTGAGATTAGATCAATTTAAGTGCCAAGGAAGAGGTCTAATCCAAAAAGAATTCAATCCAAAGAGAAACATGCTTGGCACTATGTTTCATCTCACCATGAAGATGATTCAAGAAGTTTTCCTTTTGATCTTGGAAATGAGGCATGTTTAGTTTCTATTTTTGTATAGTAGGTTATTTTTTGATCCCCCTAAGTGCTTAGAGCACATGTGTGTGTGTGTGTCTTATTGTTTGTTTGCTTTGGTGTGTGTCCTTTGCTTTTTGTGGTAGAGGTAGTCTTAGTGTCTTGTCTTGATAAAAGGTTTTATTTTTTGTATCATTGATTAGATGACTCCTAATCCCAATGGACTAAAAAGCCTATTGGTATAGTTAGTATAGCAGACATACTACCCCCATGAGTCACCAATTTGTTGACCAAATTTGACTTTTAAGTCAAATTGGGTCACCCTTAGTAAAATATTGGGATTTTAGGTATATAAGAGGGTATAATATATTTTCATGAGATTTTTTATAGGTATTTTGATTTAATTTAATTATATATTTTATTTGATCTTAGTCATTAGTTTATTTATCATTTCAAGTCATTAAATGTGTTTTCAAGGGTCATATATGAAAGTGGCATGATTCCCAAGGTGCATAAGTGTCCTTTTTTCATGTAAAACATACAAAAATTAAGTCAAGATGTCATGGATGTCAATTAATTTAGAATGTTTTAGGTTATCTAACTAAAATTATAGAAAATAACTCAAAAAGAAAGAAAATAGCACTTGTATGACACATAGGGAAGTGTACCACATGTAAAAGGATATTTGGAATCCTCTTAATTTCATAAAACTCATTTACATACTTTATTTTCTTTTTAAGTTTCAAAATTGGTCCAAAACCATTCTATTACTTTTTCACTCTTCTTGGCAGACTAAAATGAAACCAGGTTTTTACTCGGTACAAATAACATAAGTAATTTCAGGAAAAACTCCTTGGGTAGGTTGTATTAAAATATGAGACCTTAATTTTAATATATGGAGTTTAAATATTGGTTAACTATGCTTCATGAATCATCTATTTGAAGTTGACTATGCAAATCTGCTTATCAATATGTGCACCCTTTATATTTTGCTTTGGTTTAGAGAGATCAATGAAATATAGCTGATAATATTGATTTAAAATTATTTTGAATCCTTTTTCTCATGTTCTCCATGATTGGTTTCACATTTAGAGTTGATATTACAAGTAACTCACTTTGTAAGATGATGTCAGCATGTGCAATTTTAGTCATTTTCATTACTCACAGAAAGTTGTGTTACATACATAGGATTTATATGGATAAGAAATGGTTTATTAAATGTTTAAATTCCATGAAGGTCATATAATTATAGTTTTTGGTTTCAAAATTCCATAGTTTTATAAAAAAATCCATGTTTCCATCATGCTAGACCAGTCATTCAACATATCGCCTACCTCCTTCTAGGTTTTTACAAATGATTTCCATGTTGAAAGGAATATTTTAATCTTGTATCAAGTTTCCCTTATTTTTAATCATGATTAAGGAAGGATGCCAATAATTTTAAGATACTCATGAGGTATTTTGGTCCATATTTGTCTATTTTTCCACACTCACTGTCCACTTTCAGCTCAATGTACACCTACAGGGTTTTTGCTAATGTCATGTTGAGGGGAGGAATCTTGAATTAGTTTTCAACCTTTTAACCTTGATAAAATTACACTAGGAAATTTTATGGAAATATAATAATGATCATAAGTCTTCCCACTTCTCATATTTCCTATAACTCTACACCTATTGCCTAAATATGTTGATGACCACCTATAGGTGGTATCTCAAGACTATGAATGCTTTTGTATAGGAGATTTGAGACATGGTAAATACATTTGAAAACTATAATAGTTTAAGGAGTCATGATACATTCATTTAAGGCACTTAGAGGGCAAGAAGAAGTGTGGAATCATGTTTGAAGGTAGATGATTGAGTTTAAGGCACATAGTCCCTAAAATGGCCAAACAAAGGTCAGATGGCTTCTTATGAATATCTTAAAGCATAATCTAAAGGTATTACAAGATATATATCTAAGTAAATCCTATTTAATCTAGTATGGAAAAGACTTATTCCAAAATTTTGGGTTAAAAAGTGTGGGGAAGATGGAGTTTTGGAGTCTCAAAGTTGCTTATAAACAAACTAAAACCCTATAGTCATCTCTATAAGTTGGAAAGCTTGAATGACTATTGACCTCTCAAGAGAAAACAACACACTTTATAATGAATGGAGTAGTTTCATAAGTATATTGGCACATAATATGGATAAAGGACCATCAAGAGGATATGCATTGTATCCTTGTGTTTCTTAGACTTTCTCAGTCTATATATAGGCCTATGAGCACCTACACCAAGCAAAATAGGACAATTAGTGAGTTAACATAGGAGTTGGGTGTTATCTAGGACATTAAAATTAGATAAAAGTATGTAAAGGTGTTGTGAAACCTCAAGGATTCCAAAAAATCCTTAAACTTTCATGATCAACCTCAAACAAACTCATTGTAATCTACAGATAGGGGTAACTCTCATCTATAAGAGGGGTCACTAACCAAGCCAACACAGTTAGACATGGCATCACCATATTGAGAGTCCAAAAGTGCATATAAGAGGATTATAAAAATTTTCATGATTATTTGAGATTTTAAACACTTACTCCATGGTCATGATGAGATTATAAGCTCTAAATAAGGCCATGAACACCTATAATCAACCTAAGTGTGCATTTATAGTAGATAATGCTTCCAAAAGAGTGTAATCTTGATGAGAAAAGACATGAATGTGAAGAAATAGTAATTTAAAAATTAAATATAACTTTAATGGTAGAAATGGGAGTCTTTAAAAACTGTCATAAAGCTCATTTGAAGCTAAGAAGCACCCACACTAGGTAAGAAAGCAAGAAACACAGTCTACAGTCTAAGGCAATCAAAAAGTGGAGTATGAGATATGAAGTGTAAGAGAAGTCTAATATGACAAATATGTTTAAGACACCTCCAACATGATAACATAAATTTAATGATGCTATTTAAAATGGAAAGTAAGATCAAATAAGTAATTCTATCAAGAATCACATAGTCCACATACCTTTTCTAAACACAGTCTACCATACAAGGTTTGTATTGAGTTTTTGTTGAGTTGAAGGGGAAAATGATGTCAAAAAAGGCTCAAAATTTGTTTTAAAAATTATTATGAGTTGGAAAATATCATATAACTAAGGTTTGATTTGAGAGAATAGGGGAAGTAACCCATTGTTTCTCTCAGATAGGGGGTACTTCCCCTCATACAAAACCAGCAAGGTTAGGAATATAGGATAGAGATATAGAGCCATTAGATGGAAGGACATTGAAAAAGGGTTTTTGAAGCTGAGGGAAACCTATGAAAACCAATCACTAGAGGATGTATCTTGACATGGTGGTCAAAACCCCTTGGAGGTACAGTTAAGCTTGTTAGGCAAGGGGTCACGCCTAAAGGCAAACAAGAGGTCATCTTTAGGTCTAACAAGAAAGGAGCTTCCCCATGAATTAAGACTTGTTTAGGAGGTAATAAAATAATTATTTTATCTATTTGGAGATAGGGGAAGACACTAAAGGTAATTTTAAGCTTTATTATGTAGTCAAACTTGATGGGCATGCTAAAGCCTAGACTCCAAATGAGAAACTAGTCACACTTTTAGCATTGAAGATGATTTATAACCCATTGAATTATTTTCATAGGGTTATTAAGAGCGTGTTTCATCTTATATATTTTAGAGGAAAAATCAAGGAATCCATTTTGGATAAAAAATCCCACTCAGATTTATAAAAATAAGGGAAACAAGCTCGATAGGAATTTTTTAGAAGCTCACATATTTTTGGAGGCTTTGTATGGTTGGAAAAGGAGTTAGCGTAATACATAAAGGGTATTGAAAAATGATTTTGTGGATTTTTTTTGTAGATTAGATGTGTAATCTTTATGAACAATCCTTAAGACCAAAAACTACTCTAAAACCCTTGCAAACCCCTACCTAAGACTAGTTTGGAGAAATGGAGTTGTATAGCTAATATAATGAGCTAGTTTGGTGAAGATGGTGATTAGAACTTGTAGAAGACTTAGTTAGGATACTCCCCATTATTTTTTATTATATGAAATTTTAAGAATGGGGTAGAAACAAGGTTTTACTTACTATTTTGTGTATTTTGTAGGCTATGAGACGAGTTAATAAATGAAACAAAGTTTAAGTGGAAGATTAAGACTTAATATAAATACACATATTAGTTTAATGCCTTAAAAAAACTTCTATGTTCCCCATCTAGGTAATTCAACTCATCCAATCAAATCTAACATATTAGACATGCTAGTGAAGAAGATGGAAAGCTTAAAGTGAGATCATTTTAAGGTGTGCCTAGTGATTATAATTTCATTGAGGGAATTTAAATTTTTAATTCACTCCCTCCCATATATTTTCATGGAAAAATAATTTCAATTTTGAGGCCAAGTGTGCAGGGTACATGGAAGGGCAGTTTTCTAGATAACAAATGATGATGGCTCACTTTTAGATGTTCTTAGAGGACCAAGCATGCAAACAATAAATGGAGAGGAATTTTTTATTCCCTTAACTTGTATTAAAATAATCATACATGATCCTAATTAGTTAAAATACCTTAAAATAGGCCTAATCATGAAGGTAACTTTTTGTACAAATGGAGGAGTTTTTTGCCACTTTGCATAACTTTGATGACTTTAGTTGACACTTGTAGCTCCTGATCTTGCATGGTTCATCCCATATCCTCTTAACATACACAATTAACTCCTTCGATAAGCTTGAAAAGCATCCTTGTGACCCTTGAAATTCTCTCTCTCTCTCTCAAATTCTATAAGAACTATCCATTTTGGCCATTGTATTCGATGCTCCACCTGAGTATGGTGAAGCCATACACATTTATATACCTTTTGATAAAAAAAATGACTAAGTGTTACCTTTTCCATTATTGTTCATAGTGTGCTTTACTTGAATGTTGAATTTGCTTAGTGAAGACTATGGATTCCTTAGCAAGTTGTCACATTCTCTCACCTATTTGAATCTTCTTATTGTAGGGCATGTGATGTGTTATAGGAAATGTCAAAGTATACGTGAGTTATTCTCTTAATTAGTGCCCTCATATGTCTCTTATATAGTCCTCCTAGCTTTGCACATTCATCCATAACCCCACAATGTAACATTGATGCAAGAAGACATAGATTAGAGAGTGTATGTTTAGTTGTCCTTGATTTCAAGTGTAATATGCATATGGTTGGATGCCATAAATATATTTAGTGTATCACCTCATTTAGGTTATTTTTATTTCAATTATCTCTCTCCCTTTTCAATTCCCAAGTTTAGTTGTAGGTTCAATCTTAAGTGATACATCAAGGGAGCTAGCCCTATCTAGAGACTCACCTCATTCCTTAGGCTACCCACAAGTCTAGAGGTGATTCCATTGTACCACTTGGATGAGAAGAGATTTACATCTCCTGAAAGTGTGTAAATCTAAGTGAAAACACATATGTTGGTCAACCCTAATTTCTCTAAAGGGTTCATCATGTATGTTTAAGAGAGTGAACATAGCTTAGTGGTAGTGTTAACATAAAAAGAAGATGAAGGGAGATGTGAATACCTGATTGCATTCTATTTAATAACCTTGTATAGGTATGAAACTAAGTACAATTTTGTTGAGAAATATACTTTCACTATCATCAAGGGTCTTAATAAGTTTAAAGACTTGATGGTGGGGAAAAAAATAATGATATATGTGGTGCATTCCAGAGTTAGAGAGTATATAATAGGAGAGATCACCAAGAAAATTTCCAATTGGATCACCAATATCCTAAAATATGACATTGAGGTCACACCAACCAAGGTGATCCAAGGAAGGGGAATTTTTGAGTATCTGGCCCAATGCATAGATGCCTTGATAAAAGAACAAGATACATGAGAGATGTTCCTAGTGAATCAATATGAAACTGATGGGTCTTAGGTTATTGATAAGACCTATTTTATGCAAACTAGCTAATATCCAAATGGCCTCCTTATGCACAAAAAAATATTTTACAAATTGTAGGGGGAGAATTACAAGTTAGTCCAAGGGGTCCTCTTCGAAAGAAACTTCAATGGGGAAATTATTTGATGTGTTGACAATAACCAAGCTAGCAAGATCCTACAAAATATGATTTTAACCCATCTAAGTGGACACTTATTTACAAAGACAACCATGACCAAAATTGTGCATGAAATATATTATTAGCCAATCATGTTCTCTAACTACCATTAGGCAGTCAAAAAGTGCTAGCAATGTCAATTCTTCATAGGCAAGAAGAAGAATTCATCCATATCACTGAATCTAATCATAACCAATGAACCTTTCACATAATATGGATTGTATTTCATTGAAATCATAAATCCTGTATCTAGCATGGGCCATGAATTGAAACTCATGGCAACTGATTACTTCACAAGGTAAACTGAGGTAACCCTATTAAAAGAGGTGACTGAGAATGTAATCAACTTCTTGAATGAAGTAATGGCAAGGTTTGGCCCTCCAAAAATGAATATATTTGACAATGCTAAAACCTTCCTTAGTGCAAAGGTTTTAGAATTTGTGCTCTAAAATGTAATTTTCATGGAGACTTCATCCAATTACTACTTATAAGGGAATGAATTAGTTGAATCAATAAACAAGAACTTGATCAGGCTAATTATGAGGATGGGCATGGACCAATAGAGGGAGTGGCATATGCATCTCAATATAGTTTTGTGGGCTGACTGAATTACTCCAAAACAAATTTTAAAGATATCCCCATATGAACTAGTATATAGGAAAGAAGTAGTCATGCCCATATCAACAAATATTCCTACCTTATAGCTTTTGAAATCCATTGAGATAGCAAAGAATGGGGTATTGGAGGTTCAACTAGCAGAATTGCTTAAACTCTAAGAAGTGAGAGAATGAGCCAATGATGCTAAGGCCATCTGATAGAAGGTTGTCAAGCTATAGTTTGTCAAGAAGGCATTAAACCTAGTTTTCAAGCCAGGGGACTTGGTCCTCAATTATGACTAAAGGGCCATGAAGCCATACTAGCATGAAAAGTTTGATTACCTCTAGAAGGGGCCTTTTCACATCATAGTTAATCTATAGGGTAACTCATTTGAGTTGGAGGATAAAGATGGAAATGTATTATGGACTCTAGTTAATGGAATTGACTTAAAACACTTTAATTGATTTAACAATTATCCCTTGTATATAGTTAGTTCCCTATTGTTATTTCTTATTTTTATTAATGTTTACCTTCAAGAATAAGTATCATTAACATAGGTCATTTGTTTAGTTTCCATGTGTCCACACCTTGGCTTCCTTAATTTCAAATCATCTAGTAATACATGACTATCTAACCCACTCCCCTTACCATTAATGTTAGATGCTCCATATTGTACAATCCCCCATGAGGATCATCGTAAATCTCTTGTGAGACATTCTTCAAGTGTGTATGCCACCCTTAACATTTTTTTATCACTCAAATTTAAAATTTGCATGATGATTTCACTAATAAGTATTGGATTATAAATATCCCTCTCTTGATCAAGCCAAACACTTAAACACCTAAGAGTTCCCAAGGGAATTGAGTGAAGAATTGAGAAATTGAGCAAAACAACTTGAGCTAAGAGAATTTAGGAAGAATCACAAGAGTTGTAAGTATAAATCTAGTATCCAATATTTTCCTTAAAGTAGAGATAATTTTTGAAAAGAACTTATAGGATGGAGACTTCTACATCCTCATCCAGCATCAAAAGGAATTCGAGGAAGCAAAGAACCCAAAGTTTAGGTGGTCATGGAGACATTCCCTTGTAGTATGTAGTGAGAAAATCATATGCATCTACCTTTGAAAAACCAAGGCCCAAAATGCCAATTGTTAAAAGTGTCAGCAAGGGGCATTGTAGGGAACCTTCACTAGTCTTAGATTATGCAGATGGGATTATTAATCTCAAATTGGCAAAAAACCCAAAGAACCTGAGGGAGGGCACCCACACTTGATTGATCAATAAGATTTGGAGTAATAATTACAAATCATTTGAGTATAGGATTTAGATCTCCATGCTAGCCCAATACATGGTGCCTCTTATGCACCTATGATTAGAGATCATTGCCTTATGCACATATAGATATGATGCCATTACTAGTGTTATTATAGGTAACAAGCACATAAAGTGGATGTCAGTACCGACACAATAAAGGAGATACTATGACTCTTAAATGATCCCAACACTAATGTTTGTAGTGTGGAGAGCTTACATAATGTTTAGGAAACCTATGTCTATAAACCAAATTTCATCAATTTAGTTCTCTAGATTAATTACACCAAAGTGCCTCTTTTTCCCATTTCCCTCACAAGATTTTTGATGCAGGACATGAAATATACCCTTTTCATGTTGGAATTTATCTTTGGTATAGACTCAGATGCTAATTTTGTTTATTTCTAATTAGGGGAAGTCTTCCTTTTAAAGATGATAGGTAAGGATAAGGTTTATAGGATGGACTTTGCATATCTCATCACCACTACCATGCATAATGAGCTGACAAACTTCTCAACATAGAATACCTTTAGGTATTCCTCCTTCATCCTTCACTTGATCCTATATTAGAGATCCTAATTCTTCTCTTTATACTTCACCTTCAAATCCATTAAAAAGGGCACCCATACTAATATGATAATACCTATCTCTATGTGGACCCACACTCTATTATCCATGTAAATTTATTATGAGTTTTTAGAAAGCTTTCTATATCCAGTCCTCATTAACCTCATCTAAGAACCCATCACTTTTAGAATGACTGACCACTAAAGATCATGGGTCATCGATGGTATGATTTTGGTTGATTGGTTCTTTGAGGCCCATTTCATAGTCATTCAAGTCAACATATTCAAAGAGGATCCACTCCAGCTCCCATACTTGCTCATAGATATGACCCTAGCCTTGGAGCTAGCTTGTAAGCTTGATGCAGTTAACTCAGTATATGGCATGGGACATAATAAGAAGGCCTTATATGGCATCCTCTTTGCAAGAGGAGGCATCATAATGGTGAAGAGGTCATAGGATAACCTTCTTGCACTCAAGGTCATAAAGCTCGGCCTCAACTAGATTGATGACTAGTAGAACTATGACCTAGTTGGCCACATAGACACCACACCTTAAAGACCACCACCCCATTTACCCATGAGCATCAAACATAATTAGAGGAGTTAAGGTTGCTTATATAAGATGATATCAAGTATCATGTGGATCTATCCAAGATCTCATTAGACACCTGTAAGTCATGGGAGTCCTTTTATAAAGTAGTTTAGGAGTTTGACCCCACAAAGGAAATGACAAAGTGGCTGAGAACATAACTCATTCAGAGGGGATGGGGGGAGAAGATAGATGACTATTATAAATATAAGTAATATATTATCTATTAGGAGTGTAATTTTTATGACCTAGACACTAATGAGACATTTAAGAACCTCTGGGATAAGCACTATGAGGAGGAAGCTTTGGCTGAAGAATAAGTCTCAGTTAAAGGAGAAGAGGAAGATACTCCTTTAGAATAATAAGAGGACACCCCTTCAAATAAGGAGGAAGAAGTTATAGTGATTTAGAGGCTCAAAACCTAGCCACGTCCTCTATATCCATACCTAATTGCCCCATATCAATAACATGCCTCTTTGGGGCATCTCAAGGTAGGATCATCTCAACCTAGCTCCAAGGTGAAAGCCTCTAGTTCTCCCATAGAGACCTAAAGAAGGTACACTTTTATCAACCCCTTATTTCCACTTCTACTTCATTATTCACTCCCTCTTTACCCTTCATATTTTCCACTTAGCTCACATTACTCTCCACTACCCAACCTATCACCCCGTTCATGCCACTTTCCTTTGCATAGCTGATCACCTCCATTACATCATTTCTCACTCCTACACCATCATCATCCACATCATAATATATTGTTGTATAATCACCCCACACACCTATCCATGGCCTCCCACATTTTACTCCTTCCACCTTGACCCTTCACCCACTTGTCCCCCAAGGAACAATGTTTGTTACTTCATAACAGGAAGTGACCATTCCCTTCAACTTGCCACAAGGATCCCCCTTCATTGGGGATGTAATCCAATCATAGGAGTAGTTTCATTAGTATCTATATAATTATATAAAATCCCAAGAGGCCTACATAGAGAAGAGAAGAAGATAATAGGCCAAGGCCTTGGTGGTGCCTCACACATGGTCATTCTTTGACCTAATGTAATAATCATGAATGATTTCACACATAGTGCCCCAAGTAATCAATATTAGAGAATAGTTTCAACTAGGGTATTAATCATTACACATCATCATCCTAAACCTCAACCAATCTAGACCCACTGATAGGGTTGAGTTGATGGAAGAAACATAGAAGTTCATCACCACAGACTATATCAAGGCTAGCTGGTGATTAGAGAGGAAAGAGATGAAACTCACAAGAGTGAAAGATAAAATAAAAATGATTCAATACTAAGGACAAATAAAAATACATAGATCTCACTAAAATGAGGATAGACCTTCAGAGCCACATCACCAATGAGAGCTTCTAGGTAGAAGCAAGCCAAAGAACCCAACTATGGATCTAGGTTACAAAATTGAAGATTAAGATAGAGGGTTTGAAGAAGGAGAAGTAGGATATGGAGAATAAGCTACATAAGAAATAAGAAGAGATCACAAATAACTACAAGAGTCTTTTAGACTCTAAAAATGTGTAGATGTAATTATAGTAGTAGATGCAGTAGGATTCCTTAGCCAATGACCAAGAAATATTATAATTAAAGAATGACCTCATTACCCACTACCAAACTGTAGGCATCCTCCCTATGGTCCAATAATTATATTTATATTATTAGGAGAGGATAAAGAATGTAACTATGAAATTTAAGTCAGTGTTTGGGTTCATGATGAAATCTCATAGGCTAAGCTCCTAGGTGAGTGCATCTATAGACTAGGTCTTAGCCTTTATGCCCCCTAAGGTTCAAGATTTGTAGCTCCTCATCTAGAAACTATAAAACATGATAAATGGGATGATATAGGAAGTAGGCATGGATAACCAAAGGTATGTGTCAATGAAATTCAATGAGTTCTTGAGATATAATAAGGTAGTGATAAAGTGCAAGGCATTTTTATATGCCTTAGAAAAAGTGGTTCAATATATGAAGGGGTGTATCAAATAACTAGTCTAGTTGGGAATCCCCTCCCCATTACTCATAGACAACACCATCCTATTAGAGGAAAAAATAAAAGATCTATTAAAAAAAAGAAAAATGACTAGACTGTATTTGTGACTCTCAGTCAAGAGCCAAGTGTCTTTGAGGTGGAGACCATTTTGTAACCTCTCACCTAGCTAGAGTTTTAAATGATGATAATTATTTAAGGCTTGAGTAACATATCCTTCAAGGAGATAATCAATTTGGATAGGTCCTTCAAGGATATAAAAAATAAGAATCAGTCAAAAGAGGAAGAGTGGATGCCTTTAAAGGTTGATCTTCAAAAAATTTAAGTTATGTAGGCCTCACCCCTTTTTATAATTTTGCTTCGACTAGTTTGGGAACCAAAAGTTTTGGGTTCTTCCATCCATAGGTATATTCCCCCTATAAGTCACCAAGACCTATGGATTTTATCCACATTTTAGGGTTTTGGAATACTTAGATTTTATCAGGGATGAGTTTAGTGAGTTCATCATTTTTATTATGGTGATCTCTTTTTCTTGGGATCCCTTTCTCTATTTTTGGTTAAATCTCAGCTTCCTCCTACAACTGCCACATGGTGTCCTAGTGCTTGTTCAACTCAAATAAGTTCTCAACTTGCCCAGGAGAGGTGCCATCCCTCCATGTGGCATCTTGGTGCTCACCCAAAGGAGGTTTATCTTTTTTAGACTATTAAATTGTGCCATTAGTTGATATAGTAATGGGAAAGGCCCACTACGTAGCTATATCAAAAAGGAAGTGGAGTTTTCCATGTGGCACCATGATGCTCCTTAGGAGCAAAGGTTTATTTTATCAAGGCTCTAGATTATGAAATTAGATGATAAGGTTAGGAATGGTGCCCACCATGTAGTTGAAATAATAAGGAAGCAAACCTTCCACATGGCATCATGGTTCTTGTCTAAGGCCAATTTTTTCCTATTATACCTTCAAGCAGTGTCATTAGCTAAGAGGAGTGGGCCCCTATTTCTAACAAGCATTCCAAAGGTAGTTTCAGAGGTGGACACGTGTTACCTCTATGCTTCTTTTGAGTGTCAATGGCATCATAAGGCATTGTAGTTGTGTCATATCTAGGTTTTTGAAGACTAATCGTACTCATGAGTTGGAGTCCCCCAGTCAGTTGTAATGATCTCATCATGAGAGAAAGTGCTTGGTTCTAGGTGTCACTTTCTTGAGAGGCTATTATGCCTATATAAGTAGTTTCATTTTCTTTTGTAAGGGGTTGGAACTTTTAGATAATTTTTTACTATTAGAGCAACCATTATAATATTTAGTTATAGAATATAAGTAGTAACAGTTATTATTTTCATTTCATGACCTTATCAAGTGCCCCTCATGGGTAGGATTGAGTATTGTATACTCTACCCTTGAGGCATTTTGTATTTTATTCTCCACCTAAAAATTAAGAGGATGTGGTGTTCTATGTGGAATGGAATGGGATTTATTTTTGTCTGTCATTTCTTTTCTCTGCTTCTATAGTGTAGGATTTTGTTTAAGTTCTAGGCATTAGACCATGCATATACTATTTTAATATATCTATGATGTTCAAAGTTTGAATCTATTTTATGCAATTTTAGGGGTGAATACTTTAAAATTCTAGCACATCATCTTAGTTTCTATTTTAATTTTTACTTGCATTTCTTCCTTACCCTTCCCCAAAATCAACTCGAAGAGTTAGCCTCTACAACCCTATTAGTCGCTTTATAGACCATATTCAAGTCCTACAACTGTAAATATTCCCATAGAAGGTTATTCACCTAGAGAAAGGGTTTTAGGCATCAACACTAACACTTCAGAGTCTATCATACTAGCTCCATGGTCAATAATGAAGCTCTAAAGCCTAGCATACCAACTCTAGAGTTCAACAATGAAGTTTTGGATTTTGACAAAATAACTTTAAATTTTAGTTTATCCTCCTATAAATACCAAACATCTAGATTAAACCCTCTTTATGTCACATATGACCACATACCCATTTAGAAGAGAATTTTAAGGTGTGCACAAAATAGTCAAGGCTCATTTTTGACATCTTTTCATTATCCATGATCAAAAGAAATTTACTAAGGGGAGAATTTATTTAAAGACATCACCACATTCCATATGTTATTACCACATACATGCCTTATGAACTCTCTAATGAGTGATTTTAAAAACATAAATTCAATTTATCTAGAGACTAAGTAAATAGTTGTCCAACCAAGTAAAATGTTAACTATAAATACTGCTATTTGATTTAAGATCATATTCTAAAGTACTCATGATATTGAGTATTTTCAAAGAAAATAGTGGTACCACTTATGGAACTTCATCCTCCATTTTAGGACTGATATGAAATTAGCCCAGGGCATGGTTATGGGTATTTGGCTTCATAATGGATCCTACATAGAATAATCACTTAGAGATGGAGTGCCACCACCATGGGTTCAATCCTAATGCCCTAGAGTAAATGAGTGAGTTATTTGAGTATATTAATAATGTTCATGAAATTTTATCTACCATTTTATAAATGAAATTGAAGGGGTAGTTCAATAGCTAAAATAAATTAAAAAAGAGGGAAAGGGAAGGTAGTAAAGAATGTTTCTAGATCAAGGTGAAATTAATGCTTCAACAATCGAACTAAATACATCTACCATAGTTATACCATTATTTGTTGAGTTTGACTAAAGGTTTTAACTCTAGTACTACGTAATGGGAAGAGCCTAGAGAAGTAGTGAAGAATTCTTAATTTATGATTCCTCACTAAATACCAATACTATAAGTCCATAGTAAATAACACATAAACTTCCAAGATAACTTTTAGGATAGTACATAGGTTATCAATATTGTAAATAAAATCAAAGGAGTTAAGAAATAGTTTATGATAGTCAAGCACATCATAATCATTATATTCATAAAGTAATAGAGCCTTAAAACAAGTATAAGAGCACTAATATTCACTTAAAACTAAAATGAGAGATACTTTGATAAACAAAACATGTTTTACATAAAGCCTAAAATTACATTCATTAAAATAACTAGTTCTATTACAAAGATATTGATATGGTCCAACTCTCTATAATTTAAAGGGGGTGAAGTAAATCATAGGTGAAATCCTAGATTGATTATGACAACACTTTTAAGGTAAAAATTATCAACACTAAAATTATAATGCAGTTGCACTTTTATAGATAAGGATGGGATTCACTCTCAAGTAGCACAAGATTCCCATCCTGGGCCACAATGGCTACCCCTAGTGGTTATAACCACATAATTCAAAAAAAAGGATAAAATACTCTTTGATTTCCACAAAAATATTGGTGGGGGACCACTCAACTAATATGTGAAAGTAGTGTAGATGAGCTAATTCCCAATTGCTTTTACTTTACCTCATTGGCCTCCAACATAGATACCATAAGGTCAAACTCTCGATCCATCTTAGTCAGGTTAATTGAAGGTTATCTAAATATCATTTCTACCTTGGCTATTAGAATTTATTATACCTAGAGAGGAACCTCCATTAACACTTGGACTTTAGAAGCCTAGCTAATGCTCATTTTAAATTGAGTCAAAAGCTCAATAACCACCTAAGATCCCTCCTTGTTCACCTTGGCCACCTTTCCCCTCAAGACATGGTCAAAGTGACCCAGGTGGAATCTAAATTCATCCCTATCTAATATAGTGTCATCTAGGTGATACAACATTGAGATATTGATTTCTTTTAAATAAACCAATACATTCCTTTTGTAATCTTATAAGGGTCCCATTACTGTTTGGGATAAGGCAAGCCACTCCTCCATAACAATCTTAATGGTCTAGATACAAGCCCAAATATAAAGTGGGCATAAATTTTGGATCTAATAACATGCCTTTATTAATCACAACAGTCAGATTCCATCACTTCAAATCAATTACAATAATCCTCTCTAGATAGGCCTAGGTTCATTGGGTGAGCACTTGGGTCTCCTCTATAGTCCCTACCACCTTTCCCAGAGTTTAGAAAAATTATAAAAAGGTATCCTTAAACTACCCAATTAGCCCAGAAGGGAAGGATCTCTTGACATGTGCCTCAAGAGTTCATACTTATCTCTTTATGTCCTCAAGAAGCTTTTTTTACATGTCATGAGTTGCCCAAATAATTGAGAATTGGTCTTCTACCATTTTATCTTCTCCCTAAAGAGTATTCACCTTGGTGAGAGAGAACAAGTTATGTTGGGTTTACTAGAACACAAGGTTTCCCTCTTGTATTAATTTATATTTGAGGAATTTCTACATGATCCTCATGGTGACATATAAATCCCATTGCACTTCTAAGGTGCCTTGCATCATCATCTCTGGCACCTATGATATTAGGAACATTCACCAAGTTTTGGAAGGTTTTGGTGGTGTGGTAGAGATGATAGTGATAGGTAGAGGATGAGGTGGAGGAGGAATGGAAGAAGTGGAGGGAGTGAATGATGAAAATAGTGGAGGAGGAGGAATTAGGGTTAAAGGGGGAAAACAAATGGAAAGTCCCAATTGAACATCTTCACTTACCATTAACTCTAGGCCATGCCCAATTGAGGAGAAATGACTCTCGAGAGGGGGTATTCAACATAAGGGAAAAAATTGTATGATTAAAGTTAAATCCCTAGTGCTTGAGATGATGGAAAAGGGGGGCTAAAGAGCTATGAGAGGAGTTAATAGGGCTAGTGTTAAAGGATCCATAAATACTAGTGGGGGAGGTATACTTAAATTAGTCAGTACTTATATTATGGGTTGAGTGTGAACTATCTTTCACTTATTCCTCAACCTTTTACTTAAGTCAAATCTAGGCACTATTATAGGAGCAGAGGTAATGAGGGTTGTAAGGGTCAATTATGGGAGCTGTTGATTCATCATGAAAACTATTAGGATGGTCATAGTCACTAGAGACATGTACATAGGTGAACTTATTCCTAGAAAAGATGAGGTGGCTAGTAGATATGGGGCACTTGCAAGGACCCAAATCTAAGGAATAGCCTATGGGGGAATCGAGAAAGTTCTAAGTTAGGGAATGGAAGGGGCAAAGGGAAATGAATAAGGTAAGATTCTAGGAATGTTTGAGGCCATGGATGTTTGGGTGAAGAGTGAAGGGGTTGGAATAGGGCAAAGATGTGGTACTGGTGGAATGGTTCATGAAAGGGAATGGAATTGAGTGGTGTTATAGGAGGTAGTTAGAAAGTAGAGGGAGTGAGGGGAGGAACTTGCATTGGTGCCTACTATTGGTCCCACCTCAGGCTAGTTTTTAGGCTGATGTTAATGTCAAACCTTAGAGCTTGGGTTATTTGGGTTCGAGGTGTTTGCTATGGATTCACATATTCTTGGGTTTCTTACCAATAAGTCATATAGGTATAACTTGGCTAGGGCTAAGGCACTTGATTTACTAGAGGTGGAGGAGGTGGAACCATGGAAAGGGGAGTTACTATTTTTAGGGGAGAAGGTAGTGGGATCCCTTATAGTATTCTTATATAAATTATGTGGGGGATTAGGGTGATATCACTTGAAGATTGATCAAATGTAGAGGGGGTTAAGGATTGTTCAGTCTAGATATTCTTACCTTTTTCCTTCTTACAAGATTTAATCCTTGAAATAAAATCTTGGTCATCCTTGGTTTTTCAATATAATTCATCATCATCCTCTAGCTAGTGGCTATAATTTAGGTTGAGTTAAGCTAAATACTTATTTAAATGGGCTTGGATCATGCCCTTCAGGTCTCATTCTTATGGCTCATCTCTTTTCAAGGCCAAAGAGTCCTAGCTAGTTGCTATCTTTTATAGGTAAGGGAAAGAGTGGTACACATGGTGCTTGATGATGATTGGAAGAGGTGTGTAGGATTTTTTATGGTGACAAATATAGTATCTAAAAATTCCCCTACTAGTTGGTGATAAATTTATATCTTATCAAGGTGATCTAACATCTGATAGGGTAAGTAAAGAGGCTCCTTAAGAATGATTATGAATTAAATGATGGTGTCCTCTTGAAAATACTAGTAGTCTCTGATGGGATCTTGTGATTCTTTTATTTCCTTTGATAGATGAGGCATAAGGGCATCTTTGATCACACTATTTATCATTATGTACAGAAAATCATAAATATCTTGAATGTTTTTTTTGTATTGGTGGCCATATAGTTTGAAGAAAACTACATGAAACATAGAGCCTCTAGGAACCCATGCAGGAAAGGCAGAGGGCTTGCAATAAAGAGTCTTGTAGACTAAATCTATGATATAAATCATCATGTAAAAGTGTCCCCTTGCCTATGCATCTACTATGGCCTTGACCATATTGAAATTAATAACCCTTCCCAGATCATGGAATTGGGATCCATCTAAGATCATGTGAAGTAGGGGCACCCAAAATATGTTGATGTGAAGGTAATATGTGGACTCTAACAACTAGTTAAATAGGATCATCCCAATTTATATCTACTCATTAAAGGTGTAGACCATGTATGCATTGATATATTATTTGTTTACCCATTTAACATCTAGGTTCTCCACCTAGTCCTTAATTACATTGTATATTTGAAAAGTTTTAGTCTAGGTCTACACCACCACCAAGTCATATGAAAGAGTGGAGTTTTAGATATTGTAATAGGGTTTGTAGGTCATTATCAAGATGTTAGAAATTTAGTGTTAGGAGATTTTCAAGTAGACCCAATGTGAAAACCATCCTACACCTATTTGGTAGTGATGCACATATTGTCAAACAATTAAATATAGGGAAACACTTCAACCTTGGTTATAGATTAGTATAGGATAAAATTCTCATATACTTGTCGGTCATATTCAAATTTAGCTTGATCATCATCATCAATAATCAACACTTGAGAACTTGGTAAATGGCATTGAATACATAATTATAGTGTTTAAGTTAGATCAAACCATCTAGGAATAAAGTTTACCTATATTCAAGATCATCCTTAGGGTTTAAAGATAAATCAACCATTATGGTGAGATGAAATTTGGTAATAAATATCTTGTCAAAGGAGAAGGTAGTGAAAGTAGCATGTGGGAGTATAAAGTAAGGAGTCTGAATTTGGGATCCTATGGATATAATGGTTAATGATCTTTCATTAGAATACTTATATAAATACACATTCATCCCCCTATATTAATGGCATTTGGTGTCCCATTCATTGTTGATTCAAATTTGAGTGGGTAACTCAATCTTCCACTTGATTTCCAAATCTTGAGTTAAATTTGGAGCATATGATTACATGTCACTTACCAATTCTAGTAAAGATGATGTGACATTTTAAATTATCCAATCAGGGTCTAGTTCCCCACTTTATTAATGTAAAAAGTGGGTAGGTATAAGACCACCTTAACCTTAAAGCCTCTCAGTAGATTTAGCTTCACACCACATATCACATCTTAATTGGTCCTCATGTCAATGTCCGATACCTAAACATAGCCTATCACTTTGTTATTATGTCATCAAAAGGGATGAGATGTGATTTGGGTACATGTGGCATCCTCTAATTATCCCCCATGGTTCCATCTATGTTTCATTCTATTTATCCTACAATTTTTATGGGCTTGACTATTAAACTGATCGATCCACATGTTGTGTTATGATATGTTAGGCTCTCATAAGTTTTCACATCTTTATTAGACAAAAGGAGACTAACTATCTTAAAAATAAGCCATGTGGCACTCCATTATATCATCAATCTCTCTTAGACTCTGACATCTTTGTCAGACTAGGAAACTAACATGTCTGATAGTGGTGAGATCTCATTGGTTAGATCTAGGCACTTGTGAACTTTAGGGCACATGGCATCCTTTGATTTAGTCAAGATTTATTAATATTTGACATATCTATAAAGACTAGGAAACTAACCACTCTACCATTAGTTTATGTGCCACTCTATATCTCTATTAGTTCTAGGAGACTATCCATTCATCTTAGTCATGGGGTGATTATCTAGAGTAATAATAGATTCCAAATTGGGGCCTCATTATGCTTATTTATTACATCAGGCTCTCCCAGGTTCTGACATATTTATGAGGTTCAAGAGACTAACATGTCTGATAATAAACCACATTGTGCTCACTAATTACATTGGGCTCTATCGGGATATAACATCTTTGTCAGGTTTAGGAGACTGACAAGTCTAATACAAGTCACTTGGTGTTTTACTATTATGTTAGACCTTTGTTACCCTTTCAAAACTTTAACTTGGAATTTTTATTCACCAACTTTGACCTTATAACTTTTTCACTAAGCTTTACTTGTATAAAACCTTTCATTATTCTTCATCTAAATCTCTTGAAGTTGTATAGCATTAAAACTTCAACATGTGGAAGAACCTACTAAAAACATAAAAAATGACTAAGTGGAAGAGAAATTAATAACTACTAATTAACTACTCATCTTGCCATTAGATAGGCTCTGAAATACCATGTAAGAATCTAGGATCTGATACACCAAGAATAAGACTATGACTCTAGGAATCTCTGAGTAAAGTCAAGCCTATAACATTAGCATGTTAAACCTTCAATGCAAGAAAGCCTATCCTACCCATATAGTATCGATGCTATTTTCCTTGGTATATTTCCTAAACTTATGAGTCCTATAAGTTAGATCAATTGGTCATTATCCATACCACTTACTCAAGGAGAAAAACTAGGGTGACATGGAATTTTAGAGACTTGGTATAGGTAGAGCTAACCATAATGAGAAAATGGGTTTGAGAACTCTAGCTATGTGTTTTTAAAAAAGGGTCCCCCATTTATTATAAAAATAAGGCATGTTGGTCATGACAATAACTAACCAAATGATTAACATGAAGTTAAGGTGTTTGAAATCCTAAGGAACCATAAAAAATCCTTTGCATGGGATTATAGTGACATGAAAGGTATCCAACCATGTGCATGTACTCATCACATATATACTAAAAATACTAGACTATTCAAACAACCTCAAAGGAGGATTAATCCAACATTAAGGGATATAGTAAAAATTGGGATAGAGAAAATCTTAGAGGTGGGATTCATTTATCCAATATCTAATATTCAATGGGTCTCAAAACTTTTCATAATCCTAAATAAGAATGGCAAGTGGAGGATATTCATAGAATATAAAGAAGTCAATAAATACACCATGAGATACTACTTTCCCTTGCCTTTCATAGATCAAGAGTCTGGTAACTTAGCTGGGAAAAAGTATTTCTCCTTCTTAGATGGGTTTAGTGGTTAAAATTAGATAAGGGTATCCCCAAACGACCATGACAAGATAACATTTACATGACCTTAGGGGACATTTTATTATATTGTTAATTTTGGTCTTTATAATTCACATTCCACATTTTAAAGGGAAAATTTTGGCCATATTTTTTGATATAACTAATGAAAGTTTAGATGTATAAATAGATGACATTATTGTGCATGGTGTATCTTTTGATGAAACTTTAAGCAATCTAGACAAAGTGTTAACAAGGTGTGAACAAAAATAACTATCCTTAAACCATGATAAATTCATAATGATGGTAGATTAAGGAATTATTCTTGTTCATCACAATTCATCCCAAGCAATACAAGTGGATCCTAAAAAGATAGAAGTCATTGTTAATCTACTCGATCCTAAAAACTAGAATGGTATCAAAAGTTTTTTGGGACATAAAAGGTACTATAGACATTTCATAGAAGACTTTAGTAATATATTGCACCGATGTTCTCTTTGATTACCAAGGATAGTGAGTTTTTGTGGATAGACCAATGTCAGTGTTCCTTTGAGGCAATCAAATCCAAGTTGATCTCTACCCCAATATTGAGAGGATTTGATTAGAAATAACCATTCCACATTCATACAAGTGCTTATAAAAATTCCATGGGATAGTCTTGGGTCAAAAAGATGAAGAGGGAAAGATGTATGTAATTTATTACATTAAAAAGAACATTACCTTACATAAATAAACTACACAACCACTCAAAAATAATTCTTAGTTGTCATTTATGTACTGAACAAATTTAGGCACTATATCACTAGCTAAAAAATCTTCGTCTATATAAATCACTCAGCCATAAGGTACCTCATGAATAAACCAGTGATGGGAAGTAGGATCATTATATGGTTACTAATTTTGTAAGAATATGATATTACCATTATTGGCAAGACTATGAAGTTTAATGTGGTTGCTAAATTTCTATCTAGATTGAATGTTTCAGGTGAAGAAGAACTAGTGGATGATAATTTTCTTGATGAGTAGTTGTTCAAGATATCAATGGAAGCACCATGGTTTATTGATATGATAAACTACTTAGATACAAGGAATTTTCTTGTCATTTTAATTATAAATAAATAAAATATCTAGTTATAGACAATTCATGTTTTAAATGGCTTAATGGTATATTTTTTAAGTGTGGACCTAACCATGTGTTTCATAGGTGTGTAAGGGAAGATGAGATTTATCAAATCATAAGATATTTTCATGATAAACCTAAAGGAGGCCATTATTCACCTAAGAGGACTGTCCATAAGATCATTGGGGCTCGATACCATTGGCCCTCACTTTATAATAATGTGAATAAATATATATGGTAATATGATCCTTTCCAAAGTATGGGTAAGCCTGCACTATCTAATGAGATGCCTCTCCATCCTTAGGTGGTTTTAGAACCATTTGAAAAATGAAGGATAAATTTTTTTTGGCCATATTGATCCACCATATAAAGGAAAATATTACTTACTTGTGTGCACATATTTATGTCACCAAATGGGTTGAAGTTTAAGCTCTCCCATTTGTAAGAGAAGTAGTTGTTGATTTATTGTACTATAGTATTATATATAGGGTGAAGAATTGAGAGAAATAGTATCTGATCAAGGACCATAATTATTTTTCAACATGATAACATATTTCATATAATAATACCAAATCAGCCACAAGATATCATCACCCTATCATCCACAAGCAAATGGACAAGTAGAGGTCACTAATAGAGAATTGGAGAACATTCTAACCAAAATAGCTAGTAATAGGAAAGATTGTACAGCCAAGCTACCTTAAGTAGTATGGAAATACAACACTATATGCATAACCACCATATGATTTGGTGTTTAGTAAGAAGCCTATACTTCTTATTGAGTTTAAATTAAAAACTTTAAGGACAACATTAGATATAGTCATAAATATTGATGAAGCATAAAAGGAAATAATTTTATAGCTTAATGAGTTAGACAAGATGAGAATGGAAGCATTGCATTAGACAAAACTTCTTTATCACCAAAGGAAAAATGACATCATACTCACATCAAAGGAAGAAGATTCAAATAAAGAGACTGGGCACTATTGTTTGATTCTAAGTTTTAGCACTTCAAATGGAAAATGGAAACTATATGGTTGGGCCCATTTCAAAGAGAAAATATATTTGATGATGGGCCAATTAAATTTTTTCCCATAGATGGAAATTAAAAAACTCTTTTGGTCAATGGGAATAGGCTAAGACTTAACCAAAATCCTCTAAGCAAGGAGGAGTTAATTCAATAAATTCAGTCTTAAAATGAGTTTGATTAAATGAAATAACTTAGTTCTTCCATGATTATTAAATGATGAGGTTTGAATTTAAATAAAGGAGGAGGATTGAAAACCATTAAATTTTTTTCCTCCTAAAAAAATAAAAATAAAAAGTAAAAAAAATAGAAGTTGAAAACCAGTAATGACAGCTTCTCAAGGAATAAAAAAATAAAAAAATGGTGTTTTTACTCTCTATGTATATGATCTTCACTAACTCATGTTATCTAACCATGGTAGAATAAGTGGTAGTATAATAAGAAGGGGAAACACCAAAATAATTAACATATTTTATATTCTATTTTTCTATCTAAGATTAGACTTAGGTTGTAAAAATACATGCTTGTTCATCTTTGGAAGGAAGGTTACCCAAAAAGGGTAGGTGCCCTAAAAAGAGGATATTAAAAAGGGGCTAGTTCCAAAAAGGGAATTTTCCTTTTCATTAAGGATAATATGCATAAAAAAGATACAAACATTGAAAAACAAGACATGATGTTAGCAGTGTGATGTACGTGGTAATGAATGAAAAAAACATCTTTGGAAGTCACCATTACAGTTGTCAAAATTGGTAGCTTTAGAGAATGAGTTTAGGGGTTTATGACACATGATAAAGGAAAAATATACATCCCAAACCATAAATACAAACATTTCATAGTTTTTGATGATTAATTCCACACAATAATGGTCACATCCTATCAAATTGGTGAGCTTTGGCTAGATCCTAAAGATTGAGGTAATAAAATTGGGGTAAACATTGTATGTGCCAAAACTGATTTAAAATATCTATCCAAACTTAGAAACCCTCATCAGGATCTAAATTTTGTCTTCATCCTTACCATACTCTATTTTACATCCAAAACAACAGTATAATTTATTGTCATTGGTTAAAATAAAAAAAATTGAGCTTGAGTCTATAGATTTATTAATTGAAGATGAAGCAGTAGCTATTGTGTTTTGAGAATAAGGGTGGTTATAATTATTCAATAAGTTATAAGGATATTATTAATGTATGGTGAAGAATTTTATCTCCAATTTTGAATACAATTACACTACGATGAAGGGAATACAAATTATAGTGACCATTCAAGTTATCAGTGAGCTATCAGGCATTCTAGATGAAGGAATGAGAATTATAGGTAGGTCTAATTTTAATGACCTTACTAAGATATTTTATAAATATGGAGATCAAAATCCTAAGGTGATTTCCATACCTAATGGGGTGTATAAAGTAATCAAAAGGGAAATCTTACATGAACCATGGAAAACAAATTCTTTTTGGGTAATCAAATATCTGACCTATAATGGGCAATATGGCTCACTGGGCTAGGATGATATGAAGATTATCATCCATTTAAGGTAGGGATTACACAAGATTGAGCATATATTAATTTTTATTATGTATATATTATGATCCATACCAGTTATAGCCTTGAAACACAAGAAATTAACAACCTCTATCAGACATCATGGGTTCATTCAGCTCATCTTTAAGCATCTTTCTTCAAACAACCAAAGGGAGAAACTACTTGGATAATATTCTTGATGAACAAAATGAAGAATCAACCTAAATCAAAGATAAGAGTCATATATGCATCCAAAACACCAAGGTTTAGCTAAAAGGAAGGAACCTCTACTAAAATTCCATCTTTAGATCTAGTGCACACAAATAAATTAAGAACATGGGTTTCAAAAGGAAGCTCTGAAGTCAACTAAGAAGATAGTACAAAGAAGGAATCTAAGACATAGGGTTTCAAAATCAAATTTTATAATTACTCGAGAACTATTTATTGATTTAGGACCTATAATAATTTTAGAGGAGGAGAGACATAGTCTAGAGATGCCTTCATATAAAATATTAAGGATATATTCTCAAAGAAAATGAGGAAATCTACCAAAATAATCCATCCCTAGTGCTCCATCAAAAATAAAAAGGAGAAAATTGATTTTGTAGGGAGATGAGTATTTATAAAGAGATGCAATAGAGACACTTGGGACTCTTAATAAAAAACACCCTATGGATATTCCAAGTGTGGGGGAAAATTTGTAATTAAAGGGACTAAAGTAGGATAAATAATACATGAAGAGGCTAAAGAGAAACTTAGAGTAAGAATTGACGAATTGGATAATATGGTAGAAATATTGGAATAGGTTATAGTATAATTTCATCTACCTTCATCTCCTTCTCCTTCATCATCAAAGTCACTTCTTAACAAAGGAAAATATTAAATAGAAGAAGAAGAAGAAGAAGAAGAAGAAGAAGAAGAAGAAGAAGAAGAAGAAGAAGAAGAAGAGGTCCATTCCTTTTGTTTAGATGAAGAAATAAAGCTTCAACAATCCATTCTTATTTCCAAAGCTAAAGCTACTATGAATCTAAAAGCAAAGGAAATTTCCTTTCTTAGATTACAATTATAAGGTAGGGACAATACTATTTCCTCTTTGCAAAAAGAATTTGAAGTAGCCAAAACTTAGCCTATGGAAAAATATAATGAGATAAGGGTACTTAAATAAAATGTAGTTGAATTAAAATTAATATTAGGACAAAATACTCAAACACATACCAAATAGTAATCAAATAAAGAATTTCAAACCTTGTCTTCTTAAGATGTCATGTCCATATGGGATATGACCTGTAAAAAATTAAGAGACATCAAGGTATAAAATATGAGAATTAAAGAAGAAAACAAGAAATTTAAAGAAGAATGTGATGAGGTGAAGCAAAAAACTCAATAAGTTAAGGCCACCCTTTAAATAGATTTTGATATGGATTTAAAAATTTGACCTATATGAGACCTTCCTCTACCTGTAGCCTTTTTATTCAAGAACATTTTTTTAGGTTGTAATTGTTGAGAATTTATTATCATCAAAACTATGAAATAATTTCTATATTTTTTTGTAAATAGTACTTTAGACCCTTAGGATTTGTTATGTGAATTATATTTGTGTAATTTCATTCTAAGTAATAGGTATGAATTCTTGATCAAAATTTTCAGAGGAGAGATTCAACTCAAAGATCTCCTTTCTAATTTTAGACATAAATTTGCATGGGAGTAGAGGACTAATGAATATTTTGATAAAGTAAGGATAGTAGGAATCTACATGAGACCTCAAAGTGATAGTGCACTTAAACTTCTACAAGTATTTAAAATTTAATACTTTCGATACATATGATATCACTACTTATTGAATCTGAAACAAAGCATTACAAATTTTGACAGATTCACTCAACACCATTATAAAGACACTATAGTGGCATGTATGAAATTATGGGATACATTAAACATCCCTTTGAAAAGAAGAGAAGTGATCTCTCCTACCAATATCTAATGGTTTCTCCATGGGCCTTTGGCTATTATACAGATAATTTCACAAGTCATCAATGAAGGAGGAAACTGACCTTGAATTGGTATGCAATTTAGGCCACCACTCATTATTCTTATGTCACCATGGAAAAATGCATCACCTCAGTCCATTGAGCAATTTAAGAGATGGATGAAATTTTTTCCTTAGGATATGGGATTCATGCCTATAGCTGGGGATAATTTGGGCACTCAATATGATATCTATGATACTACATAGAAGTTAGAGCAAAGAGTATTCAACTATGAGGAAACATGGGTGTAGTTTTCAGGATGAATTACAAAAGGTGAAGTGTGGGGGAAATGATGAGTCCATTTTATGACTCATTATATCCACATATCAACCCTATTACACTTATTAACCTACCTTCTTAGATTGGAATTATATGAATTTTATGACTTATGACTAGTCTAAACTATAATATAGGTACTTATATCTAAGTTAGTATGTGTGATTCTATGTTTCTCACTTTTACTATTATGTTCTATTTTTTGGCATGGTTAGTTCTCCAATTTTGTATGTACATAAGAGATACTATATTATAATATAATGCTACAAGTTTTGGTGAAGTAAATAGATCCTTAAATACAAAATTAGAGTGTGATGAAGCTTTCTAGTAGAGCTTTGGAGTTCAACAGTAAATCCATAGAGTTCAATAGTAAATCTCTAGAGTTTGATAGTGAGATTTGGAGTTTGACATCAAAGCTCTGGAGTGTTATAGGTAGGTTTAAAAATGTACGCGAAGTTCTAGAGTACAATAGTAGAACTTCAAAATCATTTCATCCATCATTAAAAGCTTGTCAAAGGCATATTTGATGATAGTTCACCATTCCAAATATGTCTATGGGTCATTTATTTAATTCATGGATACACTTACTTTTTATAGCATTCTATTTATATTCTTTCCTCTTATAGACATATATATAAAACACCATTGTATTTATAAAATATTTTTGGGTTACTAGATTTGAAACAAAGATAAAATGATGTAACCAAATTAAAATTATGCATGGATTTAAGTCTCCCTTACTTTTTAATATTTATCTTTGGAACATGGGGAATTGTAACACCTTTTCGAGTTGTAACACATTTTATTATCTTGTGAATAAGTTGGATTACAGCTATGATCCTATTATGTAATTAGTTTGTTTGAGTATTTTGGGATAATAGTTATAAAGCATTGTGAGAATAAGCTAAAATATTGTTGTTGTTCTTAAGGAGAGAGGAATTTGGAAATTAGAAAATGTTAGTAGTAGAAGTATTGTAATAGTAGTAGATCTATGTTTTGTAACATTTTCAAAAGTTAATGAAGATTTGAATGTTCCTTAAAGACTAATTTAATTTAAATCATGTCCAAGGGAGAGCAAGGTCCCACTCACCCAATGAGATAGGATTCAAGTTGGTATTTATTTGTGTTCATGCTATTATTTATTTAATCTTGTTAATGGTATTTATATTACAAAGTGTGGTGTGTTTAACCTACATGTCTCTTTCAAATTGTGTGTACATTTAATTTAATGTTTAAAGCATTATTATCATTTTCCTTTCAAAATCAATTCCATTTTTAAGTAAATTCAATTATGATATCCTAGTACAAGTAATTTCAATTTTGCAATCAGATTAAAGTGTGTTTTCTTTTGAGCAACAAGTGTGTTTGATTATGAACATTTTATTTAAAAAAAGAGTGTTACTTTCACTATTATGATTATGTAAGTATGTTTATTTAAGAATTTAGATAGATTCAATTCTAGTTTATTAGATTATATCTTGAGTTAATCCATATGAAAATCCCTCAAAAATGCAATTGTTAGCAACCAACTACACACCTCATTGTATATAGGCTTTAAACACCAGCCCCAGTTCTAATGACTTTATTAAATGAATGGATTGATGATACCAATCAACATGATTGATTCATCTATAAAATCTATGAGGAGAGGATTTACTTCTGTTAATGAATCTTATATTAAGGTATCTGCAAGTACTTATCCTTTGATAATTTTTTGATTGACATAATCCATATCAAATTCACTTAGGATCATGACCCACTTATCCATTCTTCCTGTTAAAGATGAATATACTTAAGTGGGTCTAATTTTGTAATGATTTTGGTTTGATTATTGAGCATGTAATGTCAAATTTTTTGGGAATATAAAAAATATATTAGACATGATTTCTTGATGGTAAAATAATTTAATTCGTATGATACCAAGGTTCTACTCAAATAGTACATTACTCTTTCTATTCCTAGTCAGTCATATTATTATAAAATTTCCCCCAATTCATAATGTGTTGATGAAATATATATTAATAGAGGTTTCCCTAGAGTTGGTGGATTTAGGTATGATGGATAGACTAGATAGCATTTAAGATTTATAAATGTTTGTTTACATTCCTCATTCAAAAGAAAAGTAGTGTTGTTTTGGATAATAAATGCAAAAGGATGAAATATGTCTATAAGCTATGATATGAATCTATGAATGTATTTAATCTTACCTTGAAAAATATGAAGTTTCTTGAGTGTTGTTGGTGGAGTTATTTCTATGGTATTTTTGACCTTTATAGGACCCCACTCTATACCTCTTTGTGATATAGTAAAACATAAAAACATACTTGGAAAAACCCTAAAAACACATTATGGACCAAATTTTGACCTCAAGACAAAATTGGTCACCCCCTCCAAATTAAATCTTTCATAGTATCATCATGTGGTATTATCATGCCTTATAATGTCCCTAGAGTCTTCATTAAACCTCATTATCATTGTTTAAGGTTAGTTTGGAGAAGTTACGGTAATGTCATGTTTTGGTCATATAGTGGTCTAGGCATGTCATGGAGAGATAAGGATTGGTCAAGTGGTTTAATAGGTGATTAGGAGTGTATTAAGGTAATTTTATGTTTTAATCACTTTATCATAACATTTCATGATGTTTTGAAATGTTTAAGGTTCACTTATAAGTTTAAAGGTGGTGAAAATACATGAAAAGGTGATTTTTGGCTAACATTTGTGTATGTCAAAGTTACTAAAGAGATAAATACATACCATACACCTTAAAAAGAGTTTTTAGTATTTAATCATATTCCATACCTCTAAGAGAATTAGAATAAGGTCAAAATCTTAAAATTTAATGCCATCTTGAGTTAAAGAAGTTGTATAGACTTATTGAAGTCAATTGCAAGTGAAAAGAGCTTCAGAACATCCCCTAAGCTTATAAAGATAAGAAATAAGAATTGTAATAAGTTTGAATCTCCACAGTTGCATTAAAATATCTCTTTCTTCCATCACTCCATTCACAAGCTCCTAAAGGCCAAATTCAATTGCATGGTACATGCCATAAAAGTTTATTTAGGGGATAACATTTTGACCAAATTTTTGGACCCCTATGTGATTATAATGTGTGGAATTGGTGATTATATTTGTGTCCTTAGCTTTATGAACAATCACTAAGAAGTTGGACTACATTTTAAAGGCTTAAATCCCTATAGGATGAATTTGGTGTAACTCCATTGAAAAGTATGATCTCATGGCTGTATAAAACTAGTTATATTGAGTTCTTATAAGTCTATAAATGCATTATACACATTCACTCATCATGTTGGAATGTATGCATGGTATTTTTTCAAGAAAAGTGGATCTTATGTTTAGTTTGGAAATGATATTCATATTTCTATGTTCCATAGTTATCCAAGTGTTATAATTACATATAATTTATTGTTCATGGTCCTAAACTATTCTAAAAATCCATTCATGGCCTTATAATTAATCAAACATTCCATACAAGTCTCAAGAAGGTCATACCTCCATTCATCTTGTGAACTATGTTTATGTACCTGCATATCAATTGAGTTGATTTAAGTACGTGTTTCCAAGGAATTAAGAGTTTTGACTTCATGTTAAGTATTTTTATGAAATTGAGAGCATGATATTTGAGTCCTAACTTCTATTTTTTCACTTTTCCAATGATTCTACATAGGTTATAAGCCTATAGGTCTGCAAATCCCATAGAAATTCATGTTGTTAATGCTTAATAAAGGTTGTCTAGGAATTAAGCCTAGTGATGGATTCATTTTGAAAAGGATTTAATGACTAATTAATGTTTCTAAGAACCTAAATTTAGTGATGGCTAAAATACCAAGCTAATAGATCTAATGTCACCTATAGGACTCTATGTGGAAACAATAAACACAAAGGTTATGAGATGTATTTGAGAACACTCTATTAAACCTAGTATGTAGTGAGAAAGGCTCTCAATTAAGTTGAGATCTTTAGGTGTCATGATAGAAGTTGTGAGGCCAACTCAGACCATATGCACTTAGACCTTTCAGATAAACACCTACAACCACCTATATTGAAGTTATCTTGGACAGTGACATTGGTGAAGTTTAGAGTTTAAGACATTTAAAAGGATCTCAAGACATAAATCATAGAATGATAAATACATTAAGAGATTTAGTTTTGGTAATAGAAGGCTATGAGTCCTCAAACATAGTCAAACTCTCAAACAACCACCTACAACCAATCAGTTGAGATTATACCTTGAACAATGGATGATGATGAAAGTAGAGAGTTTCAAGGTTTCAAAGAAGGTAATCAGATATATAAATAACATGACAAGAGTTTAGGAGTTTAAATGTTGAAATCAAAGCTCTTATAACACCCAAGTTGTAGACCAATTCTAAATTAACACCTACAAGTAATTAACCACCTTTAGGTCCATTTAGATGACTCAAGGTTTTCCAAAACCTAAGATAATGGTGTATGAATGTGTGAAGGTTGGAAAGTAACTTAAGGATATGATGTCATTGGGATCAAGTGATGAAATTCCCAATGAGTTTGAACTAAATAAAACTCTATGCTACATACACAATCAATAAGAACACATATAAGTCTACTTACTTTGATAAGAGTCTAATAGCTTAGAGAGATAAAGTCCTATGTGGTATCTAAGAGGGAAAGGTAGAGAGTTGAAAGTTTTTCATTGAATTAATGGAACCACATTTTACCTTCATACCTAATGACAAACATTGAAAACCCTTTCATACTCAACTAATAGATGAAACATTTTTGCCTACTCTTGAGATGTTTGTGTTTGTTTGAAGGGAAAATGCAAGAAGATATGAAGGAGAGTAAAGTGTTGAATATGATTAGATAGTGATGAAAATAACCCATCACAATTTAAGACTCAAGAAACAAGGAAAAAAATATATTTATAACCCTATTTAGACCCTTGCATAGACCTAATTGCATTGGCTGAGCTACTAGGAACTCAACTAAGGAGATACTAGTTGGAGTTAGGATGACTTTGGAAACCCTAAGAAGAAGATGAGAAACATATATAAACCTTTAATGAAATCTCAAACCTCAAATAGTGAGTGAAATAGGTGGAAAATTTAGTTAGGCTAAGCTGAGTAACCTGGCTCACAAACACTAGGCCTAAACGAATGAGGATAAAAAGGGTTTGGAGAAGGATGATGGTAGGAAAGCCATTAAAATAGATCAAGGGAGATCTCTAAAACCTCATTTAGGTCATTGCATATCAAATCAAACTCAAAAAAGTTCTCATAAAACTCAATTTTCTCTCAACCCTCTTAAAATGCTTATTGCCAATTTGAGAAGCTATCTTTCATTATTTGGTATGGTTTAGAGAAGTTTCATGGGACCTTGAGATCCTAAGAGAAGTTATCCACCCTGGTGAACTTTCATATTGTGGAGTTTATTGGTTGATTCATGATTCTAGCTTTATGAATCATACTTAAGATCTCAAAGAACTTTTAGGCTACCTAGGAGAGCTATAAGGACCCAATCAGAGAGAAATAGAATTCTATGCCTCTATATGGATCAGACAAACTTCTAAATGACTTATAATATCTTCATAATTCCCCTAAACATCATCCATGCCATTGGATTATACTCACAGGCATATGAATGTAAAAAATAGGCCTAAAAAGATTTATTTTTTTGTATTTTAGAGGTTCGTACAAGGTGTCATATTACAAAAATTATTATGGAGAACAAGAAGAAGTTTGTCCAAGTGAATCACATTCTTGGGAGGGAGGCCTAATTAAGGCCTATTTAGGAGAGAGAAGAAACAAAAAATTACATATCCACGTATTTTATGATTCTAAAATTAAACATGGAGATGTAAGGACATATTGGGTACTAAAATATTCCCTCAAATTCTCAATATCATTTGTACAACTCTCTACATAGGGAGGTTTACATTATTTTAGGGTTATAAAGAATGAGGCCTATTTAATGCTTTTGGTAGAAAATAAATTATTGGGGATAGTTTAATTCCTCAAAATGGATTATGGAAGGTCTAATATGAGTTGAATAGTACATACATGAATTTTGGATGAGTTTAAGAAGGAGAATCTAAGTTTTGACACTCGTGTGCAAAGTTGGCCTAAGGAGAAGAAGAGTCCTCTAGATGCCTAGAAATAAATGGAAGTAATGTGTCAAAGATAACCTAATTATTTTATTTAATAGGTTATGATATTAGATAAAATATGTAAGATAACTTGATTTGACCATCAAGAAGGCCATTTGTCTTTCAAAATGCCAAGGCAAAGGGTAGTTTTCAAGAGCTAGTCAAGGTGTCAAGCAAGCATTTTAACTCCTATGCCACTTAGAGATAGGGATTATATTTAGAGGATATACACATGTCATATTGAACTTTTATAGGTATTTCCATAAATCCTCTCTTATTTTTAACTCATGAGACACTTATCTACTCTCTATCTCTCCTATGCCCTTCTTCTCTTCTCTCTTGATTTATATATATAAGCAACCCCTTTTATCTTTGTAAGGATCCTCCACCTGATTATGGTGAATAATAGATAATTTTCATCCTTTGATCAATAAATAACAATCTAGTTTGCTTTATCCATGAATTGTTTCAATGTGTATGTTAGACTAGTTGATTTTGCTAAGTGATGGTTTCACTTCCTTGGCATGTTGTCCTTATTTGCATTCATATTAGTTTTGAAAGTATTTTATAGGTATCTTGAAGTGTTCCAATGAATTTTACATGAGTTTAGTGAGATATCACTCCACTAGTGTCATGTCATGACCTTCTGTTTAGTCCTCCTAGTTCAAGCTTACTTCACAAACCTCCATGAGAAATATTAATGCCAGAGGCAAATTTGGATTAGTGTCATGTTCAAATTAGGATTTTATTTGAAGTAAAATTATAATTGGATGATAGTGATCAGTTTATATTTGGTGTATCACCTCATTAAGATAAGTTTAGTTTATGTTTTATCTTTCCCTTTTCATCTAAATGAGTTAGAAGTATAGGTGATGAGCAATCAAGACAAATCTAAGGAGATAGCCCTTCAATCTAGAGGTTTACCCCTACTATAGGCAACCTAAAATCCTAGGGTTAATCCCATATTCCAATAAATTTAGATAAGGATTGAACTACCTCTCTAAGGTTGAAAATTTAAGTGACAATAGTTATGGCATGCCTAGTGGGATAAAGGTCCAAAATAGTGGAAGAAGTTTTGGTGTGTTCTTTTACTGATCAACCTTTAGAGGTATTCAACAAAAACTAATGGTAACTCATAATGCAATCATCTAGTTATATTAGCTTAGGTAATTATTATGAAAATTATTTGATAGTATATTATGTTTCATTTAACTCATGAAGTGGGATGGCTAGGTATGATGAGAATTTCTACTATACATCTCCTTATCAGCCTTATCATGACCCCAATTATGTGCCTTAATAGACTTATCAAGATTTTTACCCTCCTTATGACTCATATCAACCCTATGGTCAACCTATTCTCCTTATAGATGATCATGATGTTGTTGAGAAAACTTATGAGAAATGCTATGAATAAAATGAATCTCTTATTGAAGAAGAAGTGTCTCCCTATCAAACTCAATATGAATCCTAACAACCTTATGGTCCATCTCAACTTCAACATGATTCTTATCATCCTTTTAGTGAGCCATATCAATCCTATGGTTATCCTACATTCCCCTCATATTAATCCCATTACACACCTTAGTAGCATAACCAAGACTTATAGCAATCAAACTCTTTTTTTCTTACTCCATTTCCAAATCTAAGAAACAAGTCTAAAGTTGTTCCAAAGGAATCAGATGATGTCATTAATTGGAAATCAAATTATAAGGCCTTATAAACTTTAATTATGAAATCCAATAAATATGTTGAAGCTCACCAAAACCCCTACTATTCCCCTCCTCCTCATACTTCAAGTCCACCTCAAGCCAAATCCTTGTTGGCACACATGCCAAATTTACTAAAATTAAAGAAGGTGATGACAAAATGGGATAAAGAACTTGATGTGATACTTATTCATCTCATAGACAAGTTGAGGAAATTAGTTAAATTATTGATGGATAAGTGGATGTTAGTTGGAAAAGAATACCACTATGTCATCGATGATGATTTACATGAGATGAGAAGTTATATCCAATGGTGGAAAGATATATTAGAGAGGTGGGAAAATCAAGATGTTGAAGATCAATTTGTAGATATTGAAGAGCCTCAAGAAGTCTATAAGGAAAATGAAGTTCTTATTGAAGAATATGTATCTTCCATTTCCCAACCCAAATTTTTATCTTCCAAACATCTTATTCAGGAAAAATCCATCCAAGAGATCATCCATGAGCCATCCATCACACCTCATACTCCCTCTCCAACCCATAAACCTATTAATCGCCCTCCCAAATTATCCCTTATTGAAGAACCTATACTTTAGGAAGTAAGTGAAGATGAACAAGATAAATTTTTAGATAATAAAGAAGATGAATCAAGTGTTTATGATGAAGAGTTAACTATAGGTACTCCCCTTAGTGAATACAAGCATAAATCAATCTTCTTGAGTGGAAAAAGAAAAGATATTGATGAGGTTATAACTGCTCATGAAGAGGTTTATCAAAACATGAAAGATAAGGTGTTTAAGGGAAAAATAACATTGAATAAGTTGGTTGAGACTCATGATCATGATCAAGAGACTGGTGTTGAGAAATTAACAGAAGATAAAGTTGCTTTTAATTCCATAAATCAAGTGACTTATGATAGAATTTCAATGAGACATGTGATGAGGTTGAGGCTCTTCAAAAGCCTACACCTCCTACTAGTTAGTTTGAAGAGATTCTTGTAGATGCCTTGTCTCTTGATGATGTGTTTCAAAAAGAAGATGCATTGCTTCTTGAAGGACAATATGATGGTTTCTAAAGTACCAATACTATTGAAGTTGTAGTCAACTTTGAAGTTGAAGACTCTTCAAGTGAGCAAGTTGAGCATGATAAAGTACATAATGACTAAGAAAAAAAAGTTGAAGAAGTTGCCTTTCAACCTCATGACTACATAGAAAGACTTGAAATTATTGATAGCCCTGTGGTTTTTGAGAAGAAATAAGACAAAGGTGATTGGCAGTAACATATTGAACTCCTTCAATATATTAAAGGCCTTTGTAAAGGTATGTTTCCCATTGAAGTTTAGGTACATAAGGAGATCAAACAAGATGTCTTCATTGATGATAATGATGAATATTAGAATGAGTATGAAAATATCCTTGAAGATCTTGATGATCTTGTAGTAGTTGATGATAAATTTGATGTCATTTAATATTCCATGAAAGTCAAAGAATCATGATTAGATGAATCATCATTTTGGGCAAGAAAAAACATCAAGAAAAGTCATGAGAAAATTGTTGAAATATAATATGATTTCACATTCATAGATGATGTTTGTAGTTGTCATTATTTCATTTGAGATAATGCCAAGAAGATTGGCAAGCATGAAAGAGTTGAAGACATCAAGAGAAAGGCTCAAGAGATAACTTGCTTCATGCCCTCCTTCATCTCATAGAGCAAAAAATTGTGCAAGATTCCCATTTGATCCAAGAGGAAGAAGTTGTTTCCAAGTTATTTGTACATAGTTTAATTTGCTTATGTTTTTGTGTTCCCTAAGTTCTTGATAGCACATGTGTGTGTCTTGATTTGTTTTGTGTCTTTTTGTCTTTGTTTTTGTGTGTTTTGAAGGTCAAATTAGTATTTTTATGTCATGATCAAGTCTATTTAAGTCTAAAACTGAGTGCAAGAGACTCCATTTCCCAATGGACATGCAAGGCTACTGGTCCTATTACCATTATAGGCATGTTACCCCTATGAATCACTAATAATGTTGACTAAATTTTGTTCTCAAGAAAAAATTAGTTACCCCCTCCAAATTAAAACTTTAATAGTATTTTCATGTGTTCTTTTCATGCCTTATAATGTCCCTAAAGTTTTCATTAAACCATATTAGCATTGTTTAAGGTTAGTTTGGAGAAGTTAAGGTAATATCATGTTTTGGTCATATAGTGATCTAGGCATGTCATAGAGAGATAAGGCTTGGTCGAGTGGTTTCATAGGTTATTATGAGTGTATCAAGGTCATTTTATGTTTTAATAACTTTATCATAACATTTTATGATGTTTTAGAACGTTTAAGGTTCACTTGTAAGCTTGAAGGTGGTGAAAATACATGAAAAGGTGATTTTTGGATAACATTTGTGTATGCCAAAGTCCCTAAAGAGATAAATCCATACCACACACCTTAAAAATATATTGGATAAGTTAATCAATTACCACACCTATCAGATAATAAAAATAAGGTCAAAATCTTGAAATTCAACACTATATTGAGGAGTTAAGGAAGTTGTAGACTTCTTGAAGTCACTTGCAAGTGAAAATAGCTTAATAACATGACTTGAGATTTTATACGATAGAAAAAATAATTATAAGAAGTTTGAAGCTCCATAGTTGTAATAAACTATCTCTATCTTCCATGACTCCATTCACAAGCTCCTAAAGGCCAAATTCAATTTCATGGTATAGGCCATACAGGTTGAGTTGGGTGCTAAGATTTTATTCAAAGTTTGTGGCCCCTATGGGGTCTAATTTTTTGAATTTTTCATTGGATTGGTGTCCTTGTGTTTATGAATAATTTCTAAGAAGCTAGACTAATTTTTAAAGGCTTAAATCCCCATAGGCTTAATTTAGTGTAAATATAGTGAAAATTATGATCTGATGGCTGTAATAAACCATTTGGAGTGAGTTATAATAAGTCACTAGATCAATTATAAACATTCACTTGTCATGTTGGCATGTGTGGATGGCCTTTTGGCAAGAAAAGTGGATCTTATACTTAGTTTGAAAATGAATATCATATTTATATGTTCTAAAGTTCTCCAAGTCTTATAATTACATATAAGTGATTATTCATGGTCTTATACTCTCCTCAAAATCCATTCATGGACTTATAATCAACAAAACATTTTTCACAATTCTCAAGAAGGTCATACCTCCATTCACCTTGTGGATGTGTCTGTGTGCCTGCATATGAATTGAGTTTATTTGAGTATTTTGAGTACATGTTTAAAAATAATTTATAGTTGTGACTTAACTTTAAGTATGTTGATTCAATTGATAACATTATCTTTTAGTCCTAACTACCATTTTTGTACTTTTCCAATGCTTCTACACAGGTTGCAAACCTATTTCCATAACTCCAATAGAAATTCATGTTGTCAATGATTAATAAATGTTGTATAGGCATTAATCATAGTGATGGATTAAATTTTAAACTGATTCAATTCATAATGAAGTTTTAAAATCACCTAAAGTTATTGTTGGCTAAAATACCAAGCTAACAAACCTAATGTCACCTACAAGACTATATTTGGAAATAGTGAACACAAAGGTTGTGAGATGTCTTTGAGAACACTCTATTAAACCTGATATGTAGTGAGAAAGGATCTCAATGAATTTTATATCTATAGGTGTCTTGATATAATCTATGAGGCCAAATTATACCATGTGCACTCATACCTTTTATACAAACACCTACAGCCACCTATATTGAAGTTGTCTTGGACAGTAACATTGGTGAATATTGGAGATCAAGACATTGAAAAGGATATCAAGACATCAAACACATAATTATAAATCAATTTAGAGATTAAATATTGGTAATATAAGGCTAATAATCCTCAAACATAATCAAACTCTCAAACAACCACCTATAACTAGCCAGTTGAGATTCTACCTTGAATAGTGGATGGTGATGAAAGTACAAAGTTTAAAGGTTTCAAAGAAGGTAATTAGCTATCTCAATAGCATGAAAATATTTTAGGAGTTTCAATGTTAAAATTAGAGATCTTAGAACACCCAGGTTGCAAACTAATTCCAAATGAACACCTACAAGCAATTGACCACCTATAGGTCTATTTGGATGACTCAAGGTATTCCAAAACCTAAGACAATGGTGTATGAATGTGTGAAGGTTAGAAATTAACTTAAGTTTCTCATGTCATTTATAAAGGATGATGAAATTATTAATGAGTTTAAACTAAATAAAACTCTACCCTACATACAAAGTCAATAGGAACACATACAGGTTACCTACTTTGATAAGAGTCTATTGGCTTAGGGAGAGATAAAGGCCTATGTGGTATCTAATATGGAAAGACAGAGAGTTAAAATTGTTTCATTGAATCAATATAACCATATTTAACCTTCAAACCTAATGACAAACATTGGAAACCCCTGCATACTCAGCTAATGCATGAAACATTTTTGCTTACTCTTGAGAAGTCTATGTTTGTTTAAAGAGAGAATGCAGGAAGATATGAAAGACATTAAAGTGTTTAATATTATTGGATAGTGATGACGTTATCCCATCACAGTTTTAGACTCAAGCAACAAGGAAAAAAATAGATTGATAACCCTATTTAGACACTTATATAGACCTAATTGCATTGGTAGACCTACTAGGAATTTAACTAAGGAGATGTTAGTTGGAGTTATGAAGAATTTGGAAACCCAAAGAAGATGGTGAGAAACATATACAAACCTTTTATGAAATGTCATGCCTCTAATAGTGAATGAAATAGGTGGAAATAGTTAGTTAGGATAAGTTGAACAACTTAGATCATAAACCTTAGGCCTAAAACAATGAGGATAAAGAGGGTTTGAATATGGAATATGGTAGGAAATCCATTTAAATAGGTCAAGGGTGATGTCTCAGACCTCATTTAGGTCATTGAGATCAAATAAAACTCAATAAATCTCTCACAAAATTAAATTTGCTCTCAACCCTCACATAATGCTTACTGCCAATCCAAGAGGCTATCTTTCATTACTTGTTATGGTTTAGATAAGTTGAATGGGACCTTGGGATCCTAGGGTAATTTATCCACCCTGGTTAATTTTTATTTGTGCAATTTTTTGGTTTATTCATGATTCTAGCTTTATGAATCATCTTTAAGAACTCAAAGCACTTTTAAGCTGCCTAAGAGAGCTATAAGGACATGATGAGAGAGAAATAAAATTATATGCCTAAAAATGGATCACAAATCCTTAAAAATGACCTATAATATCTTCAAAATTACCTTGAGCATCATCTCATGCCATTAGATTTTACTCACAGGTATAGGGTTGTAGGGAATAGGCCTAAAAAGATTGATTTTTGTTATTTGATAGGTATGTACAAGGTGTCATATTCAAAAAATTGGCATGGAGAATAATAAAGAGGGTTTCCAAGTGAATAATACACTTATTTAGGTTTTTCTACATGTGGGAATCTTGTAGAGTCATTTTTCAATCTCTTGGTAGGGAGGCCTAATTGAGGCCTAGTTTGGAGAGAGAAGCTATAGAAAAGTACATCTCCACTCACCTTATGATCTTTAAATTGAACATGGAGATGTAATTTCATACTTGGTACTATAATATTCCCTCATATTCTCATTAACATCTATAAAAATCTCTACACAAGGATATTTGCATCATTTTAGGGCTATGAATAATGAGGCCTATTTGAGGTTTTTGGTAGAGAATGAATTGTTAAGTATACTTTGAGGCCCTAAAATGGATTATTTCAAGCTTGATATAAGTTAAATATTCCATCCATTAATTTTGGACAAGTTTAAGAAGAAGTATCCAAGTTTTGACACTCATGTGCAAAGTTGGCCTAAGGAGATGAAGAGTCATCTAGTCACCTAGAAAGAAATAGAAGTGATGTGTCAAAGAGAACATAATTGGGTCAGTTGATAGGTGTAAAGAGAAGATAAAATATGTAAGATAACCTGATTTAACCATCAATAAAGACACTTATCCTTTAACATGCCAAGACAAAGGGTAGTTTTCAAGAGATAGTCAAGGTGTCAAGCAAGCATTTCAAATTTTATGCCACTTGGAGCTAGGAAGCATATTCATAGGATATAAAAATGGATTATTGGACCTATTGAGTTATTTATATAACTCCTTTATTTTTTTTAAACTCATGAGACATTTTTCTACTCTCTCTTCTACACCCTTCTTCTCTTCTCTCTCACTTTCTCTATATAAGTAGCCACTTTTGGATGTGTAAGGATATTCCACTTGAGGATGGTGAATCCTTACTTATTTTTAGCCTTTTAGAAATAAATAATAATCTAGTTGACCTTTTACATGAACTATTTTAATGTTTGTGTTATATTAGTTGGTCTTGCTAAGTGATGGTTTCACTTCCTTGGCATGTTGTCCTTATTTGCATTCATATTCAACTTTCAAAGTATTTTATAGGTATCTTTAAGTGTTCTAATGAATTTTTCATAATTTTAGTGAGATATATCTCCACTAGTGTCATGTCATGACTTTGTGTTTAGTCTTCCTAGCTTAAGATTGCTTTACAAACCTCCATAAGAAATATTAATGCAAGAGGTGGATTTAGATTAGTGTCATATGCAGGTTAGGATTTTATTTGAAGTAAAATTAAATTTGGATGATAGTGATAATTTTACATTTGGTTCATCACCTCAATATGATAGTTTTAATTTATGTTTTCTTTCTCCCTTTTGATCTAAATGAGTTAGTAGTATATGTGATGAGCAATTAAGATAAATCTAGGAAGCTAGTCCTCAAATCTAGAGGTTTACCCATACTATAGGCAAGCCATAAGCTTAGGGGTAATCTAATGTTCCATTAAATTTGGATAATGCTTGAAATACCTCTCCAAGGGTGAAAAATTGAGTGACAACACACATTTATTTTGTTTGAAATGATCCTTGTATATTCTCAAACATTTAATTTTTTGACATAGTACAGTAGGATGATCTGCTCTAGTTATTGATTTTTTCAAATAATAGTCTACATAGAATTAAACGATATCATGAAGCATATTGTGAAATATAATTCTCATTTCACACTGTTATATGGATTCAACATTCTTGAGGCCAAATGGCATTACTTAATAATAAAATAAAGAAATACTTCCTTTTTGATTTAGTTTTATGTTTTGTGATAGGTGTCCCTATAAATTGTTATTAGTTTATTTATGGAGAGGTAGGTGACTCAAGGAACCTAGAAGCTATCCAAAATGATAGTAAAAAACAAAGATAAAGCAAAAAATAAAACTTTATGTAATGAAATTGTTGTTGTGTAGATAACAAAAAATGATAGAAATGTAAGCAAAGTTAGAAAACACAAAAAACAAATAAATTTTTTATAGAATAAAACTATCAAAATATTGTTCAAAAACACTGAAATGTTGAATAAAATCACTAAAATATTTTCCAAAACCACTATTTTGATCAATGAATTCATTGAAAAGTTGCACAAAACCATCATTTTATGTGATAAAATCATTATTCTAATAATAGAGTGAAAATAGAGAAAAAGTAGTCCATAAATAGAGGAAATAAGGATAGATAAATATTATAAATCTAAAAATATAGAAAAACCAAAAATAATATGAAAAAGTTAGCATAAAGATAAGTAGAAAAGACAAAAAATGAAGCCATCATTTAGGCCAATAAAAATGCTAAACAATTTAACTGATTCACTTCAATGTGCATTAAAACCATTGAAATGTTTTAAAAACCCATTATTCTACAAGACTAACTGTTAATAAATTCTACAAAATTGTCATTCTATAAAACTCAAAAAATAAACAAAGTTGCACATAAATAGAAAAGTGATAAACACAAAATGTCAACAAGCCAAAAATCAACAAATGCCAAATAATTTTTTTGAAATAGTCAATGAAAACTTAGAAAACTAATAAGAACAAAACCACCAAAATTTTGTTCAAAACCATCATTACATAGGAACGCATACTACCACATAGGAAAATCTAAAAATTCACTTGAAAACTTGAAAAACAACTTTTAAGACTAAGATTAAATATCAATGCACCTTGAAATAAAACATAAACAACTAAAAAAATATTAAATAATGAAATTATGATGAACAAGATGTGGGAAAAGGTCACATTGGGTGTGCTAGAATGTGATAACTAAAATTTAGAATCTAAATAAAACTAGGAAAATGACATGTAAATCCTATTCTAAATGCAAAATAAACCTTTGATATAACTATTAAAACAAAATAAAGAAAAGTACAAAAATACTTACAAAATCTTGTAGAATACATCATGACCTTCTCCATTATGACTTTTAATTTACTTTTGCTTCTTGGAATGTGGGTGCTCAATTCATTTCTCCAAACAAAGGTAAATCGGGTTATATATGGGTGCATAAGCTTGATTTCTTAATAGATGTGTAGGATAAATTTTATAGCAATTTATAGCTTGAAGATGCATGTTGAAAATGGAGGATGACATCCATTTATAGGATTTTGGGTAAGAATATGAACAATTAGGATAAATCCATATTTATTTAATAATGATAATTATAAATGATTAGATTTGAATCATCATCTCAATGGATAATGACTAATTCTCATGTGTGTGAGAGAGAATGGGAGAGTTAATTGGTATTTTAATGACTCACTATGAATGGTCAAGGTAGTTGAGTGACTCACTGTGTTAGTTGAAATATTTTATGATGTTTTAACAATTGGTTGAGGAAATTAAGGATGTGGACTTGGTTGAGATAAGTGTGAAAAATGTCTGGATGAAGTGTAAATTCCATATTTTAATTAATTTTGAATAATTAAGTGTGTATTATTAATTAATTAATATAGATTAATCAATTATTTGAAAAAGGGAGGGAAATAATGTTATGATTAAATTTGAGTGTAGGGTGGTGCATGAGTTAATGTGCTAATTTTAATCAAAGTTAATTACAACACTAAATTAATAGAATTTAGGTGTCTACAAATACCATCATTATTATTAATCTTAACCATCATGAGTGGTGGAGTAAATTAAATCATTTTGTATAATATTAAAAACATTATTTTGGGGTTCAATGGGCACAATCATTGGTTAAGATTTGATTAGGGTTTCATTTCTCCATGCAAGTCAACAAACCATTCGTAATGGAGAAAAATAGACAAATGAACTTGGAGTGAATTAAATGAAAAATAAAATGAAATTTTACATGGTATTTACCAAGTCTTAGTTGTGTCATGACTATTATAGGAAAATGGCAAAAAAAATTGTAAGATGTGCAAGTAAAGTAGAGATTGATTGCTTTCATGAATGGAAGGTTTTTTTGGAAAGTGTTTAAAAAACAATACATCATGAGATATGTAAAAACAAAGGATAAAAATAATAAGAGAGGATAAATTATAGGTTCATGGTATTTTGGAGGGAAATCTCTAATTAAATACAAATCCAAGCAAGTAAATAATCTCTATTTGGGTTTTTTCTGATTTGGCTACTATAAGAGGTTTACAATACCATGTTTTCATGGGTGATTAAAATTTATAGAAAGTTGTTTTGGTTTTAACATTTAATGAATATATAATATTCATTATTATTTTGAATCCATAAAAAAAATTAGCATGTTTGTTATCGGTTCGAAGCCCTAAATAATTGTGGATTCTTTTTTTAATCCCTAAGTGGATATAACATATTAGATGTTAGGTTTTCCATAAATGGATATAGAATTTTATTTTATTTTTTGCCATAAAATGACTGAATTTTTTTATTTGACCCTAAATGGATACAACATATACATCTTTGATCATTAATGACATGCTCATAATGTCTTTTTTGATGTCAATGATAATCATATTTCCAACACAATGACCCAAATTTTTTTGAAATATAATAATATTATAAAAATATTTTGCTAAGGTGATGTTGGAGGAGAATGTGGAGGTATCAGAGGAATATTCATATGGGAAGGATGTCAATCTCAAGCATATTTCCAAGTAGTGGGCCAATAAAAAGGGGAAGAGGATATCAAGTGCTAACAATGAGAGGAAAATCTAGCCTAGGTCTAGTTCCAAGACTACAAAACTAAAGTTTGTTCCCTTATAGAAGGATTTAGGGGACTCCTATGTTAGAGATATCTAAAACATTAGGGTGAAATGTTTGAATAAAGGGGCTCAAGCCTAGGTAGACAAAGGGAATGAGTAGGATAAAGAACCTTCACCACCCATCAACCTCAAAGTGAAAGATTTGGAGGTCAGAATCACTAGCCTAGAGGATAGGATAGTTTATCAAATTGATAAGTGGAAGGATCTTAAGATTGAGGATAAAGGAATTAGACATGATATGATTAATCTTCAGACCACTAGGATAAGTAATGGTGGTGTAAAGGTGGGAAGAAACCCTTTAACATGCTTAACTCAGCCTTATATTAAGCTCCTAAACTAGAGAATGCCAAAATAAAATGGGATAACAATAGTGATAGATCATAAATTCCAAATCAAATGGTGGGAAGAATGGGAAAAAGTGAAATGAGGTTAACTCAAGGAAAAGGCACAAGGAGGAGAGTAATGAGCGGTTGAGATAATGCACTAGAGGAAGCCTTGATAAATTTGAGGAGAACATTTGATTGGGAAAATTCACCATGAATTATAGAAAGGAACTTATGCCTAAAGATCTAGTAGATTAATCTAATTCCTAATACTCCTTTATTTAGTATTTGTTATGTCTTTTGAGTTCTATTTTGATGGTATTATGTGTTTGATAGTTTTAACTAAATTTTGGTAGAAGTTTAGTGATTTATTAGGGGATGTTTGTCATTTGTATGTTTTCATTTGGGATGAATAGTTATATATTTTTATTTTGGATTGGTTTTGGGACCCTTTAAAACCTGTTTGTTTACCTATATCCAAAAAAAATTATCTTATAGTTCTATACATGTTTTCTTGAGGTCATAATAGATATATGTATACCTAGGGTATTTATGATTGGACACATGCAATAGTGATTTTAATTTTATATGTGTTCTTAGATGTTTTTGGTTGTTCACATCATCATTATCTATCCCTTTGTAAAGTGAAGATCCACTCCCATTAGGGAGGTGTGCAGATGATTGTGTGTCTATTATTGGATAAAAATAATCTAGTGTTAGAGGTAAAATAACTAAGAGGGGGGTGAATCAGTGAGCCCAGATATTTCAATATCAATTCCAATCCTTTCAAACTATTAAATAATCAACATATATCAAATTTATTAAGCGACATTAATAAGAGAGCTAATTCATTCAATTCATACACAAGATCAAACACATAACACATAGTTCCCATGGGAAATCCTCATGGGGAATAAAAACCACTTTCAAACCTACAACACATGAACTAATTGTCCTATAATAACTTACAAACAAGAGACTGGTAAATTAATTTAGACCAAAAAACCTTGATCAAATCCTCTTGACCAAAGGCCTTTAATGAAACACCTATTTCATAATGAGAAATTACCCCTAAGTAAGATCAAGTATTTTAGACCCTCATTTGAAGTGAACATCTCCACCTTAGAACTGATGTATTCAACACTTGATGATGTATCTCTGATTATTTAACCCCTGCACAAACTCTCTTTCTATCTCGTACATGCCTCTCACATAGGCATGCCACAATATATCTCCTTCTTCACTCAAAATATCCTCATATGCACACTCAAACCTCTTCACATATCTTAAAACTACAAGATCACTATTTATAAATTACAAGTATGACCTAAAAGTCATACATATAGTCCTAAATATACTCTACTCATCAACTAGGCACTCTACCTCTCTTTCACTCCATAAATTTCACATACACCTTGCACACTTATTCATAAAAGTCTTTTTCAAAGTATAGAAACCAACACATTTGGTTTCACCATTTATATAGCATTCATGAATTAAAAATATCACAATATTTCCTATCATCCATAATACATGCCTTCACCCTTAAGGAGTCTAACATGGGTCACACTTAAGCAGAACATACTTTCAAATAGGCCTAAGTCACTTTTAGGTCCTATGGAGACCCATTCAACTCTTTGACACTTCTTCAATAAAAATGAAACATAAGAAAAATTTAAAAATGTATGGAAAAATTATAAATGATATTTAGGTCCTTCTAAAGTTCCAACAACCATCACAATACCCTTTTGCTTGAGCGCAATTCACTCAAATAACATTCTATGCACACAGTCACTATGAACAAACACACAGTCACCTTTTAAAACTTTGTTCATACTACATATGATTCTTAAAACATTAATAATGCACATAGAGAATACTTATGGAGTATACAACATTATTAAATAGATAATTCATCATGAGATATCAAAAAAACATCAAAACAAGCTCAAACATCCATCTCAGGTCACTTGTAGAACACAGTCAAATACACAGTCAACTTTGGAGCTTATATCTTTGTCTATACATACATTCAGATCTTAAAATTTATATCTATAGATTTTATTTTGAGTCCTATAAAAATTCTCTTTTTCCTACATGGTCAAATTTTGCATATATCAAAAGTTATGTCTCAATAACCAGACACTAGTCTTTCTTTTGTTAAATTCAAATATTTAAATTCAAACAATCACAGTTAAACATCAAAAACTATGATCACATATTGTGTCCTCATTTATTTAGATAAATAATTCAACATATATATATATTAATGAATATAAACCTTTAATACATAGTGTGCCACTACCAAATTTTAAACCTTGAATAATTGACCTCATCTATTATAATCTTACAATATTGACTCATCATGCACCATTGATCTCTACAGATCAGTTAGGTCTTTACCTTGTAGTGATCACCATTAGATATTTCTTAGAATCCCCATGATCTTAAGACTTGGCACCTTTATGTTCCTCTTGATCACTTATACCCTTAACCATCAAGCACTTATCCTCATCTCGCTACTTCCTGAGACATTAAAATAAACATGCTTTGTTGATCCTTTTGTAAGGAGCTCGATCTTTACCTTCATTAACCAATGAAAATTTTGACCTCTTTGACTTGATGCACACCATATATATTCACTATAAAATTTCCCATGAGTTATTATATGTCCATCTGGTCTTGATCTTTAACATCATACAAAATAGACTAAGTATGGGGACCTTTGTAATATGTTTGTAAGCTGAACTTTTCACCTTTGTATATTTTACTTCACTCAAGAGAAAGTTGTAAAAATTGGATCATATGATCTCCCCACATAGTATAATTAAAACATATAACAATCTGATCCTATAACCCTCACATGCGTGAGATATAATGACATTAAAATGCCTTCTCAGATTTATCTGTTCACAGAGCCAACTATGTTAAGAACTGTCTGGAAAGACCAAATTTGCACATGCATAATTTTTGTCTCGCTTTAGTGCTTGACCTAAAAGTAAGCACATATCAACTAGGCACAAAAATAAATAAATCCATATGATCAACTTATCTTGAAATTTCCACACGTATGAGATATACCACCATCAAAATGCCTACTCAGCTTTACTTGCCACATTGTAAATTTGGTTATGGGAAAACATTGTCAAAATGCCTGAGAGACCAACTTTGCACTTACATATATTTTGATGCACTTCATCTCTAGACTTGATACTTTGTTCATATAAAATAGGGACTAATTTTATCACAACCATATGAATAACTACCCCTAACTCATCCACACATGGCAATTATGATGTCATCAAATTGCCTACTCAAATTTTCTACCCAACTAGACCCAAAATGTCTATATGAAAATGGAATACCAGATGAATTCTACTCATGCACACAAGTACTAAAATCATTATTGACTTATGATAGGACCCCTTTCACATTTTCAAATCACCATACTCATCCTTGAACATCTCTAACCATGCCAAAACTAAAGATAAACCAAGCCTCCTTTAAGCATATTAGGACAAACACATTGCAAAATTTGTTAGTTTCACTTATACTATCAAGGAACTTCATCCACTTACTAATATACCTCCATTATATCACCATGAAATCATTAACAACTCTCCAAAAATATCCCCCTTTTTCATTGATGTCAACACACATCATACAACTCACCTTCCTTCTCTTTGTTCAATCACTCTCACAATATGAACTTTCTCCCCCTTTGAAATAATAAAAAAGTGGGCACCAACTGATCATAAGGACCTAAAAATACTATCAATAGGAAAGGACCATATTATAAAGATGATACAAATCACCCCTTACCTTGAGCCTACCTTTTCTTTACCTTTTCAACTTCCTCTTACTACATATAAACACTCTTTTCAATCAAGGACAAAAACCCATGAAGAAAGAACACACAAAACCATTGAAATCTGATGGAACTCATCAATAAACATCTAAGGACTCCTCCTAGGATCTCTAACCCATTGCATCTCTTGAACATCTTCAGATCTCCATACACCATGAAGAGCCACCATAGAGGCTTACTAGCCTTCTCTCTCAAACCACCTCAAGGACCATCAATAGAACTTCATGCCACTTAAAAAATGAAAAACATGATCTAAACCAATCCTAAGAAATAACCTTGAAATACTCATGTCTTTTTATTTTGGATAAATTGAACAAAAATCACTCTTCTTCTTACTAGACATATCTAGACTCCTTGTAGCCCTACTTAGAACTTGTAGAGCCCACAAATTTCAATAGACACACCATCAAAACCTAAAAATTTATATTTTGAGTACTCCCATATGCTCCCTCAATCACACCAATTTGAAACAACTAGCTCATTCTTTAAAATATACTTCTTTCACAAACTAACTTGCTAATTAGGCCTCCATCTTGATAAATACATGAATAATTTGAAAACCACAAATATTCAAATCTCTATAAAAATTGATTTAAAAACCCATTTGGACCATTTAGCCTATTAATAATCCTTATGCCTTAAATAGCAAGGCAAACCACTTTTATAGTAGAGCCCAAAACCCTAGAATCTTAAAAATAAACAGAGTCAACAAACCTCCTTTTGTTTAATGTCCACCTCTAGAACTTCTTGTACACCTGGGGAAACCCATCACACACTTTTGGACCAAGATTTGAGCTTCCAAATCTTTGGGAAACCATACATCCTATAACCCATTTTAGGACCTGCATACTCTTAAGTACAAACTAGGAAACCTGAGAGCAAACAAAAATCTCTAATTTGAATTCAACATACCTTCAGACTAAGAAACCACCTACATCGTGATATAGTAAGATCAAAAAACATTTATATGAAAACAAATCATCTTTAAATATTATAAATTCTCTTTTACGACTTGAAAACCTTTAATCTGACCCTACATACTAACCATATACAACTATGACATCAATCTGACATCACTATAACATATCTTCCACCTGGACATAATTATTCCTACTAGAAAACATTCATCTCTAGACTTCTAAGACCATCTAAAAAAAACCATAACAACACTTGCTTCTCCACTGAAATGAGTCTCTTAAGAAGCATAGACATAAACTTCCTTTGCACTATAATGATCTAAAATTAAGTGAAGCCAAGAGTGGCCCACCTCTCCTCAATAACCATTGAAATCCTCTTATAGATATAATATTTCTTATTTTTGTTCTTCTTCTCAATCTAAACTATGACAACTGGTTTATTTTCTAAATCACTTTCCTTCTCTTCTAATATAGGATTGATAGTACATGGAGACAACATAAATTCATGACATACCTTTTCATCTAAACAATCCACCTTATAGTTAGGAACCTCATAACTAGGAACTAACAATTGATGTTCTTTGCATGAAGCTTGCTCAACAACATCAAGATGTTCACTTAGATCCATACATACCTCATAAATAGATTTAACCAATACCTTGGTCTTCTCTTTGAGCTTGGTCTCTTTATTCAAAACATGAACATAAAATGAGAGCCCTTATCACTTTTCAAATTTTGAAGCATTCTCTACCATATTAAGGAGTTTAATTGGACCTATAGACTCATCATGACTCATAGTTACCACTTTTGGTTTTCATGAGCTAACTTGCATTCTTCCTTTCACTCTTAGAGCTTTATTGAACTTATTTTGACTTAATGGCCTTTGCTTATAGAACCTAGCGATGTGTCCTCTCTATTCATAGTTTTATCAAACCATTCTCCTTGATGGAAACTCAACTTATCTTACCTTGTTTGGATAAAAACTATCAATGTTTCTAATGTCATGACAACTAAAACAAACTACTCCTTTTAAAGAAGACTTACCTTACCTTTCCTTATTTGGAAAATGTTTAGCAAAGTATCCTTCATTAAGAGAGTTGAAGCACTTAATCTCACTCACACATTTTGACTGATGAACCCCATCATATTTTCATGCAAAATCATTTCTAATAGGTCTTCTACACTCTCTAGCTCTATGCCCAAACTGATTAAAAGTATAAAAGTAACTATTAAAATTTTCATACCTCATGGCATTTGGTTATCTAGTATGATTTTCCATTATTCTACCAACACCATCATTCCTTGTCTGATGATATATCTTCAAAGTATGATTGTCCTTGCTCACATTAGTCTTAATCTTGTCTTTAATCATAGTATTTAGTTCTCTTTTGTATCCAAGACCAATCTTATCACTTGTGTGATTTTAATCATTTAGAATATTGTGTAGATCACTTGAGCTCTTTTAAAATCTCACAAATGACATTACCTTACTATATGTCTTCTCTAACTCAGATTTCAATGACTCATTCTCAATTACATACCTTTCACAATCATCTTCTTTAGCTTTCAGGCTTGTAGATAGAATTTCTAGTTGACAACTAAGATGCTTGACCATTTCTTCATGATCCTTGGTGTCTTCATTCATTCTTGCCTCATATACACTAAATTGATATTCAATGTCCTTGAGTTTAGATTTCATATTATTATTTATCTTCTTCTAAATCTCTAGTTCTTTAAGAGCATTCATCAATTCAGTCGAATAGTCCACCTCATCTCTATCAACGTTTGAATCACTCCAAGTAGGCTCCATTTGATGCGAGTAACTACCTTATTCAACCATAAAAAGGGATCTATCTTCAATAAGACCATCATATTCATGATAATACTTTGAGTCACTATCTGCACTCTCATTTTATGAGCTATAATCTTCTTTGGTGTAAAGACTCTTCTTGTCTTTGAAGTACTTCTTCTTGTTGTCAAACCTTTTGAATCCCTTTTTTATTTTATCAGACCTGAATGATCTCTTTCCATAATCATGACCTTGATCACGCTCTTAATTATCATCCTTATTATAATTATGAGGTAACTTATTAGCAAAATGTCCTATTTCTCCATAATTGAAGAATTTGAGGGGTAGTTTACCCTTATATTTCCTTAAATTCAAAGCAATTAGTTCATCCTCACCTATATCACAAATGTCCTCCTCCTTAGGTTTCTTACCTTGGAACTTCTTCTTTGGATTCATATCTATCTTGAATGCTACTTCCTTATTTAGAGGTATATCATCATTATTCCTCATCTCATAGGTAGTAAGGATGCCATGCAGTTCATCCAATTTTAGCCAGGTAAGATCGTGACTTTCTTCTACAATAGATACTTTAGGATCAAATTCGAGGGACAATAACCTTTTGAACTATAGTAGCTTCATCAAGGATCTCTCCAAGACCTTTGATGTTGTTCAAAGTCTCATCAACTCTCTACAAAAAGGATGCCATGGAATCTTCTTCATTCATCTTGAGACTTTTAAATTACCTTCTATGAGTCTACAACTTAACAAGCTTAAATTTTGAATCTCCCTCATAAATGATCTACATTTTGTCCAATATATCTTAGGAATATTTACAATGTATTATCTTGGTGAACTTAGAGTTTGTAAGACCACAAGTAATGGCATTCATTGCCTTAGAATTATTCTCAAACAATTTCTTGTTTGTAGCATTAGATGGAGGAGTAGTATGAATAACATAACCATCCACAATAGATTACCATACATCAAACCTTATAGATATAATGTATGTCTTCATCTTTACACTCAAAAAATCATAATTGGATCCATTGAACATCAGTTCTTGATTGGTATAGAAACCTCCTTGATGACTACCCATATTGTACCTTGGATCACCTTCAAGCTATCAAGCCTTTACCAAAGGACCTGAACTGATACCAATTGTTAGAGGTACAATCACTAAGAGGAATGGGAAAATAAGTGATCCCATATATTCAATCTCAATTCCAATCCTTTCAAACTATTAAAAAATCAACATATATCAACTTGATCAAGAAACATTAACAAGAGATATCATTAATTCAGTGCATACACAAGATCATACACATAACACATAGTTCCTATGGGAAACCCTCATGGGGAATAAAAATGACTCTCAATCCTAAAACACATGGAATACTTATCCTATAATAAATTAAAAATAAGATATTGGTAACTCCTTTAGACCATAAAACCTTGATCAAATCCTCTTGACCAAAGGCCTTTAGTGAAACACCTATTTCACAAGGAACAACTACCCCTAAGGAAGATCTAGTTCTTTAGACCCTCATTTAAATTGAACACCTACACTTTGGAATTTGTGTATTAAACACTTAATGATGTATCTCTGATTATATAACCCCTACACAAACTTTCTATCTCATACAAGCCTCTCACATAAGTATGCCACCATCTCTCTCCTTCTTCACTCAAACTATTCTCATATGCACACTCAAACCTCTTCACATATCCTAAAACTACAAGATAAATATTATAACATCATAAATATAACCTACATGTCATACACACAATCCTCAATCTACTTTGATCATCAAATCATCAACTAGGCACTCTACCTCTCCTTTGCTCCACAACTTTCACATACACCTTGCACACTTCTTCACAAATGTCTTCTCCAAAGTATAGAAACTAACACATTTAGTTTCACCATTTATAGGTAATTCATGAATTATCAAGATAAAAATATTTATTTTTGGCCACAACACATGCCTTCACCCTTAAGGCATCTAACATGGGTTACACTTAAGCACAACATACTTTCAAATAGGCCTAAGTCACTTTTAAGTCCTATGGAGACCCATTCAACTCTTTGACACTTCTCTGAGTAAACTAAAACATAAGAACACTTTCTAAATGCATGAAACTAGTCAATATGATCTATAGGTCCTCTTTAAGTTCCAAATAACCATCATATTACCCTTTTGATTAAGCATAATTTACTCAAACAACATTATGTGCACACAGTCATTATGAATGAACACATAATCACCTTCTAAACCTTTGTTCATACTATATATGATTGGTAAAAATATCATAATACACATAGATAATATTTATGGAGTGTAAAACATGATCCAATATATAATCCATCATGATATGTCGAAACAACATCAAAACAAGCTCAAACATCCTTCTCAGGTCACTTACAAAACACAATCAACTTTGGAGATAAATATAATTGTATATATATACATTTAAATATTTAATATTTTATATATAAAACTTGGAGTCTTCTAAAAATTCACTTTTTACTTCATGGTCAAATTCTATATAGATTGAAAGTTATGGGTCAGGAACCAAACACTAGTCTTTCCTTTGTTAAATTCAAATATTTGATTTCAAACGGTCACATTTAAACATCAAACGCTATGTTCACATATTGTGTCCTCACTTATTTATATCAATAATAAACCATCTATATTATTATATTAAGCTATAAATTTAACACATATTGTGTCACTACCAAATGTTAAACCTCGAATAATTGACTTCATCTCATGAAATCTTACAATATTGACTCATCGTGCACCATCGATCTATGTGGATCAGTCAGGTCTTTACCTTATAAAAGTCACCATTAGATATTTCCTATAACCATAATTATCTTTGTCAGGATCTTGCTCCACAAATAGAGCACATATGATTACTTCTTGTATTAGCAACTAAACATGGAATTATACCAGAATCAATAAGTAACTAGAAATATGAAACAACACAGGATTTGAGAGACAATACACAATTGTATTAAATACTTAGAAGAAAATACAATAAAGAAGATGCCACTTCTTCTTCCACCTCAAAGGCTCGCCACACCTCAAGACCTTCTTCCCTCTCTCTCTTGGTCCCAACAATCAACTCAAATATAGAATTGATGTTCACCTCTCCAACCAGTCAGTAACACGCTGCCAGTACACCAAGTACACAACCATACTCCAAGTAGATCTCCTGCTCTCTGCTGCTACCTACAAATCACTAGACCTTACTCACCAATGTAGATCTCCAATAGAAGCCATGCTCACCTACTGACTAAGATCATACAAACATGAAGAACCCCTCTGATTCTCCAAACTAGTACCCACTCTTGGTACTGTGGCACTAGGAGGAACACACCATTGCTCACCTCTCTCAGAAGGAGCTTATATGCTCTCTTACTCTCTAGCTACAAGTTTACAATATAGCCCATGAGTCTATTATATAGATCCCATGCTTACAATAATTAGACTATCTTAATTACAATAATTAGATGCGCAACTCAAGACTATAGCTAGCCTTTAACATGCAAACTAACAGTCTAAAAATAGACTCTCTAGAATCAATATGCAAACTGCATGTTCACGTACAGGCTACCGACATTAGCTCCTCCATGATCGATGTCGGCTGACTGGTAATCGATGCCGGTTGCATCCTCACTGCCATCTGACCGACGTCGGTTGATCAGATTGATGCCAGTTTCCCTGCAAGGTATTCAACAACTCTCTGCAACCTCCATAACCTCCGTAACTTCTCCTGTTTGCATCCTGGTGAAGCTTTTAGCTCCACAACCTAACAATCTTGACACTTGGAACTTTTATTTCCTTTGGAATACTTATATACTTAACCATCAATCACTTGTCCTTATCTCTATGCTTCTTGAGACCTTGGAACAAACATGCTCTGTTAAACCTTTTGTAAGGAGCTCGATCTTTAACTTCATTAACCAACAAACACTTTAACCTATTTTAATTGATGTGAAACATATATATTCATTTTATGATCACCCAAGAGCAATTATATTTCCATCTAGTCTTGATCTTTAACATTGTTCAAAATAGACTAAGTATGGGGACCTTTACAATTTGTCTATAAGGTCAACTTTGCACTTTCATATCTTTTGCTTCACTCAAGCGCAAGTTCTAAAAATTAGACCATATGATATCCTCACATAGGATAATATATAAATATAAAAATATTATCCTATAAACCTCACACGTGTGAGATATAACTACATTAAAACTCCTTTTCATATTTATCTGTTCATAGAGAGAACTATGTCAAGAACTATCTATAAAGACCAACTTTGCACATGTGTAGTTTTTGTCATGCTTTAGTGCTTGACCTAAAATTTATAAAAAATCATCTAGGAATAAAAATAAACAAACCCATATGATCACCTTATCCTTAAATTTTGACATGTGCTAGATATTCCACCATTAAAATACCTACTCATCTCTATACTTTAGACTTTGTGCATATAAACTAGGGAATAATGTGATCACAATCATATGACCAACTCCCCCTAACTCATCCACACATGGTAATTATGATGTCATCAAACTACCTACTTAACTTTTCTACCACTAGACCCAAAATTTTTAGATGAAAACAATGGACTACTAGATCAATTCCACTCACGCACACAAGCACTCAAAACATTCTTGACTTCTGATAGGACCCCTTACATGTGATAAAATATCCATACTCATCCCTAAACATCTCTAACCATGTAAAAATTAAAGATAAACTAGGCTTCCTTCAAGCATATTAAGACAAGCACATTGCACACTTTATCATTGTCACTTAGACTATCAAGGCACTTCATCCACTCACCAGGATACCTCCATGACATCACCATGACATCATTTACAACTCTTAAACATCTAGATGATGTTATCCCTCATTACAACTGAATATAAACCAATTATAATGTTTATTCATGGATACTACATTGATTTCAAGATTTGTTTCATAGATGTTATGTTGTACTATTGTGTACTTTTTATACCAAAATATTTATTAAAATAGAGGCTATTGGAATACTTTTATTTTTACTTTTATTAAACTCTATTTTTTAGCTATGAATATATGTAAATTTATAAGACTAATTTCATACTTATGTATTCATTCATTTTACCTTATTATAATTTTTAGATGAGATTATTTATACTATTGAGTATTCATATAGCATTACACCATATGAGACCTAAGAGGGATTTTTAATCTATTAGAATTTATACTTACTTCAAGGGAAATAACATTATATCATGCAACTAATTGTTTATTACATGACTCTAGCATAAAATCATTAGAATTAAATGTAATATGGTATAAATAATAAACCCTAAAAAATAATCTAATTTGTTAGAGGTACAATCATTGAGAGGGGGGGGTGAATCAGTGATGCTAGATATTCAATCCAATTCCAAACCCTTTATACATTCAACACATAAAATCACGATGCATATAAATTAACCATTTCAATGAATAAGGAAGATATAACAAGATCAAGCACATAACATATGATATATGTGGGAAACCCTCTTGAGGGATAAAATCCACTGAACCCTTTAAGATGGAATACAATCTTATAAAAAAATATCCAACATTTAGACAGCACCAAATTATCAAGGAACACAAATCCATTAGTTTAGTGAGACACCAATCCAACAAGGAGCTACTACCCCTATCTAGCTAAGAACCCACAATAACTAGACCTTTAGTAAGCTTTATCTTGCAAGGAGGAACCAACCCCCTAAGAAACTAATCAACCACTCAATTACCTTAAATAGATCATCTTAAACACCTATTTATTATATTTAACTAATTATGACCACCTTTTTCTTCACTCTTCACCTCCAATCTCTCTCATGCTACCTCTAGGACTAACTCGCTCAAACTACCTCTTCTAGGCTCATTAGCTCCAATGACCTATGTGTCCTTCTACATAAACTTGATTATACAAGCATGAATAATCCTCTTCACATTTTTTTGATCATAAATGACTTGTAATTTATCTTTCAAAGGTTCTCTACTTTACTTGAATCCGCACCACAAAAACTAGCATAATTAGTCTAATTAGAGCTTGTACTTATACCACTCTCTTTCTTTAACCCATCTTGGTTGGATAAGATGATTTACATATTTTAAACATAATTAAAATAGGTGAATACACACATCACCTATTAAAAACACACTCTTCATAGGTTGGTCATTAACTCATTATCCCCAAACCACCATTAGGTCTTAGTGAGACCTAAAATAATTAGGCCTTCATACTCACACGTCGCATGTGAGACTACTTGGAACACCTACATCCTTTAACAATTATTTTAACACATCAATCATATCTCAAATATCTCATTTTTCACTCTCATATGGGTCCATTCCACTTGGAACACCAACTCAACAATTGAACCTACCAATTAGGTCTCCTCGCTCTTCAGGTCTTCATATAAAGAAAACATAGTCTCAAACTTTTGAAGAAAACACTCCAGTATTTCACATATTCATATGATTAGATCACATGGGTGAATACTTAAATGTATTTTTAACACCTTAATTTTCTTTTAAACACTTAAATATAATCTCTAATCACTTAAATCAACTATTTCAAAATGACCATTCAGACTGGTCATATATAGTCAAGCTATTTTGATTCTATATATCTAATTAGGGGCATATTATGAAAAAAAATACTTTATCATAATCCTTAAATACTTATATAACAGCTCCATACTCATTTTCTTCTTTAATTTTGATCAGAACACCTTCAACCTACCTCTACAAGATGGTCACTCAATCTATCTGTAGCCTCCAACAAACACAATCAAATTTTAGACATTTATTCATACTAAATATGGATTGGTAAAACCTTAAAAATCCACATATATGGTCCTAATGTAATATAAAACACTCCCAGATATTTATTTCATCTTGAAACATCAAAATTCTATCAATAACAACTCAAATATCCTTCTTGGGTCACTTACAAAAAATGGTCAAATGCATAGTCAACTTTTGAGCTCAATATATTTAATTGTATAGAAATTCAAACATTATAACTCAATTATCTATATGCACTTTGAATTACTCTTAAATTTTTATTTTTACATCACCTTAAAATTTGTCCTAGATCAAAATATATTAGAAAAATACTACAAACTAGTTTTTCCCTTTGCTAATTCAAATGTTAATTGTCACTATATAATGCAAACATTGTAGACACATGTCTTTATCTCATGTCCCCTGGTAGCTAGATCAAAGGAACTCCATTAATATCCTTAGGAGTAGCCTAGTATTTACCTTGAAATTCTCACCATTGATCTTAGATCCTTACTTCTGAGATCAAACCACTTGGAAATCCCATGTGCATTCTGAGCATTGACTATTTGAATCTAACCACACCATCAATCTCCATCTATATGAACAACTATATACCATTGATCTTATATAAAATCATCATGATTGAGACACATGTCACTATCACATGTAATATTAGGAACCTTTGACTAATGACTTCATGTGCATTGTTGTATCACAATCTAGATGATGAATGCTCACTATTAGATATACTTGACTATTTGACTCCAGACTTTAATGTAGTTAAACTTGATGGTCTCTGGTACATCACAGTCTACAAGAGAAAATTTTAAGGTTTATAAATTTAGATATAAAATACTTCAAGAGTCCAAATCTTTAGGGTACCTTTTTATCACTATAGACAACACCTCCATGAAAACCTTTGACTTCAGTTGACTTTTTGAGTACTTACATTAAATGTACAAACTTGTTGGTTTATTTATATCTACATGATGTGCAGTGATGGTTTGGATTCTATTAATATATAACATGCATGTTTCTCTTTCCAAATGATCAAATGACACACCAAAACTTCACCAAGACATCTATGGATGCCTTATAACTTCTTCTTTATCCTTATAGACCTACAAATGTTCCATATCTCTCCAAGCTATCAAACATAATTTATTTTTCATTTATGTACTAGAACCATATGCTATCTTTGACATCAATGGAAACCTATGACATCAATGACCATGATAAAAAATATCGCCCTTTGTCATTGATCGCACCCTCAAAATGACTTCTTACTCATTTGAACTTTTTCATTATGATATTTCTCCCCCTTTGACATTAATGACAAAGGGTCTCTTCCTCAACATGCCAAAAATCATTCCTTAACATCATTTAAGCATTCAAATACTATTTAACATACTCAAGATACATACTTTTAAGCATATGAATCAATTACTCCCCATTTGACATGAACCAATATGAATTTAGACTTATTTGATCCTTGGACCGAAAAAACTACTCACAGAGCTTTGAAAACTCCCCCTAACATCAAGATCCATATTTTATATACACCAATCTAAACTTGGGCTTATCTGATCCTTGGACCTATCTACTTACAAAACTCAAAATCTCTCTTTTCTCATGATTGAATATTTAATACCTTGTCAAAACACATGACTTGGTTTGATCAAGTCATCATATAAATATTATTGAATTTATAACTATAGTAGACATTTTCACACTTCTATCATAACTGAAGTATCTTCACATATGCTCCCCATCACATCATGCACATATTCTTCAATCTACTCAAGCTAACTGAGTTAGCTACCCCTTAGCCAAACACATCTTCAAATGATATTCTTGTCTTGAAACATCAACTCAATCTCAACTGGCATCCACCATGCTTCCTATTTATTTTCAAGTGTCTCTTTGAATCCTAGATAAAGATAACCTAACCCAAAATTTTCTAGAACAATGTGAAACTAGGAGTTGCCCACAAATCTTCATATTCCTTTTCATTGGTCATCTAATATTGATAGTTCTTCTTCTTATTCTTAGGCTTAAGAGAAACAACAAGATCATCCACTACAATATTCTCGTTTTATTCTAAGATTGGATTGACAACATATAGAGACAACAAATCTTCATGACATACCTTCTCAATTGAAGAAATAACCTCATCACTGGGCATTGACAACTAATGTTTTTTTCATAAAACATGCTCAACAATAGCAAGATGTTCACTTATATCCATACACACCTTAGAACTAGTCTTAACTAGAACCTTTGTCTTCACCTTGAGCTCAATTTGAACTAACTTTTGATTCTCCTTTTCTATCTAGATAGATGACACATTCTCTTAGCATTCTTGAACCTTCTTCATATCTGATTACTCTTTTGTTTAAGCAAGTAATCCACCTTTATCTTTCAACTCAACTAAATTAGTTTTCTTCATTTTCACTTCCTTAGGATTCCATACCAAGGATAGACCTTTATTGAGCTCTAGGATGTCCATGTACTTTCTTATGACTTGAGAGCTTACTTTTATAATATCTTGCAATATGACCAACTTGATGACAACTAAAAAAAATAACATCATTCATACCTTCTTCTTGATGAATATTATGAATCTTAACAAACACACCATCTTGTGTTTTAGATTTATTATACTCAATCTTAATTGTCTTAGGTCTTCATGTCTAAGTTAGTCTTTTACCATGCATTCTAGAGTATAATCTAGAAATATGTCCCATGTCATGATAATTATAGCCGACTATATTATCCATACCTCTAGTTGATCAACTGCTCTTCCTTTTATAGTTTCTTTCCTTATGACAAAAAATATTACATGAAAAATAATGACCATGAAATGAACATTCATACCTTATATAGTTTAGTTACCTAAAAAATATTTTCACCTTCTTATCTTGAGTTAACCTCTTTTGCTATTTCTCAATTTTGTTTACCTTGAAAAAAATTTCTCATGTTCATCCTTCAATGAATCTATATTAGTCTTCAATCAAACACTCTCATTCTCTTTAGCTCTCATACTTAAACTTGTAGCCTCTAACTAAATTTTTAGATCTTGGATAGTCTCCTTATCCCTCTTAGCTTATTTAGACACATTATCCTTCAATAGATATGCTTGATCTTTAATAATATTTATAGAGTCAAGATTATACTTAAAATCATCGTGCTCACCTTGATTTAAATTCAACTGATCTTTAATGAATCTACATGCTTGATGCATTTGTCTCTTCTAACTAAATTTTTAGATGTTTGCATTCTTCCTCTTTTAAACTCAGATTAGTCTCTATACCCTTTAATTAACCCTCAATAATGTTAATATTCTCTTTATCATCTTTTGATCTTGAGCTTGCTTTAAATGATTCTATCTCCTTATTGAGCTTGATGCACTCATCCTTAATAGCCTTAAATCTTGAGGCCATGTTCTTATTCTAAGCTTCTTATTGATCATACTCACTCATCTTACCTCTGTGCTTCTCAAAAAAGCCTTGTACTAATTGCACTTTTCTTCACTTGATTTTATAAATAGATAAGTAACCTCTACTTGATCCTTCAACTCTTTAATCTCTTTCTTCAATTGCTTATCCATATTGTACCTTAGATCACTTTCAAGTGGTTAAAATTGCAATGAAGGTCCTACTCTAATACCAATTGTTAGAGGTATAATAACTGGGAGGTGAATTAGTGATGCTAGATATTTAGTCTAATTAAAAACCCTTTATACATTCAACACATATAATCATGATGCATATAAATTAATCATTACAATGAATAAGGAAGATATAGTAAGATCAAGCACATAACACTTGATATATGTGGGAAACCCTCTTAGAGGATAAAACCCATTGAAACCTACAAGATGGAATAAAGTCTTATAAAATAAGATCCAACATTTATAATATCACCAATTGATCAAATAATACCCATACCTTAGTTTAGTGACACACTAATCCCATAAGGAGCTACTTCCCCTGTCTAGTTGATCACCCATAATAACTAGACCTTTAACAAGATTTATCTTGAAAGAAGGAACCAACCCCATAAATAACTAATCACCCACTTAGATACCTTTAATAAATCATCTTAAACAAATTTTTCTACTCTTAAACTAATGATGACCACCTTTTTCTACACTCTTCACCTCCAATCTCTCTCAAGCTACCTCTAGGACTAACTCGATCAAACTGCCTCTTCTAGGGTCATTAGGTCTAATGAATTATATGTCCTTATACATCAACTTGATAAAAAAATCATGAATAATCCTCTTCACACTCTATAAGCCTATACCTTCTCTTTTAAAGTTTCTCTACTTCACTTAAATCCACACCATAAAAACTAGCACAACGAGTCCAATTAGACCTTGTACTTATACCACTCTCTTCCTTTAACCCATCTTGGTCAGCCTAGATGCTTTATATATTTGAAAAATAATTAACATAGGTCAATACACATGTTACATGTGATAACCACACTCTTCATATGCTAGTAATTACCTCATTATCTTCAAACCACCATTAGGTCTTGGTGAGACCTAAAACAATTAGGCCTTCATACTCACACAATACATGTGAGGCTACTTGGACCACCTTCATCCTTTACCAATTATTTTAACACATAAAACCTATCTCTAATATGCCATTTCTCACTCTCATATGTTTCCATTCCACTTGGAATACCAACTCAACACTTGAACCTACCAATTAGGTTTCCTCACTCTTTAGGTCTTCATACACAGAAAACATAATCTCAAACTTTTGAAGCAAACACTCAAGTCTTTCACATATCCATATGATTAGATCATATGGGTGAATACTTAAATACCTCTATAATAACTCCATGTTATTTTAGACACTTAAATATAATTTGTAAGCACTTAAATCAACTCTTTCAAAATGACCATTTAGACTGGTCATATATAGTCAAAATACAATCAAGTTATTTTGACTCTCCATATCTAATCAGGGGCATATCATAACAACCAGTACTTTATCATAATCCTTATATACTTATATAACATCTCCATACTCATTCCCTTCTTCAATTATACTCATAACACCTTCAACTTACCTCTGCAAGATGGTCACTCAGTCTATCTATAGCCTCCAATAGACATAGTTAACTTTTAAACATTTATTCATACTGAATATGGATTGATCAAACCTCCAAAATCCACATAGATGGTCCTCATGGAATATAAAACCCTCTTAAATATCTATTTCATATTGAAACATCAAAATACTATCAATAACAACTCAAATATCCTTCTTGGGTCACTTACAAAAAATGGTCAAACACATAATCAACTTTGGAGTATAATATCTTTGACTATACAGACATTCAAACCTTATAAATCACTTGTCTACATGTACCTTGAAGTCCTCTTCAATTTTATGTTTTACATCACCTTCAAATTCATCATAGATCAAAAGATATTAGCAAAATAATACAAACTAATTTTTCCCTTTGCTAATTTAAATGCCAATGGTCACTGTGTAATGCAAACATTATAGACATGTGTCTTCATCTCATGTCCCCTAGTATCTAGATAAAATTCACTCCATTGATCTCCTTGAAAGTATCTTGGTATTAGCTTGTAATTCTCACCATTGATCTTAGATTCTTGCTTTTGAGATCAAGCCACTTGGCAGCCCCATGTGCCTTCTAAGCATTGACTATTTGACTCAAACTACACCATCAATCTCCATTTGTATAACACCCACATGCCATTGATCTTATATTAAATCATAATGATTAAGACACATGTCACTAGTGCATGAAATATGAATAACCTTTGACATATTAACTTCATGTGTACTATTGGATCATAATCTGGATGATGAATGCTCATCGTTAGATCTACTTGACTATTTGACCCTAAACTTCAAGGTAGTTAAACTTGATAGTCTTTGGCATATCATAGTCTATAAGAGAAAATTTTAAGGTTTATAAATTGAGATAGAAAACACTTAAAGAGTCCAAATATTTAAGGTACCTTCCTAGCACTATAGACAACACCTCCATGAAAACATTTAACCTCAATTTACTTTTTGAGTACCAACATTAAATTCACAAACTTTCTAGTTCATTCATATCTGCATGACATGCAATGATGGTCTATCTTCTCTTAAGCTATAAGATGCATGTTTATCTTTATAAATGATTAAGTGACACACCAAAACTTAACCAAGACATATATGGATGCCTCAACATCTTTGTCCTTATTGACCTACAAATGTGTCATATCTCTCCAAGATATCAAACACAACTTATTTATCATTCATGTACTAGAACCATATGATCTTTTTGACATCAATCACAACCTAAGACATCAATGACCATGCTCAACACTAATTCTATTATTATACACCTTCAATATATAAATGGTAGTTGGATGATTTAGTTTGAATTCCAAAAATAAAGAAAAACAAACATTTTCTAAATTCTTGTTTAAACCTAAGGTAGTTATAACATGTGGTATAATAACAAATGTCTAAATGTTCATACATAATGAATCAACTATTGATGATTTTATTTTCCTTGATAGTAAAAAGAATGAATGATTCATGCAAGGGCTGACACTGATGTAAATCCATCCAATCACCATCAACATCTTTACCCAAATCAATTAGTATTTGAAAAAATTATTAAGCTTGCTCAGATCCTCACATCCATAAATGACACAAGAAAAATTAATAGCTTTAGAGCCAAAAGTCCATATACATGATGAGGAGGAATAATAAGATGAATACCAAGATGATCAGGAAGAACGTCAAGAGATAGAACATGTTGAATAACATTAAGTTTCAAAGGCTCAATTTGTAACAAAGCTTGCACATGACATGAAAAAATAAACCTACCAAATTTTGATGGAATGGTATTTGGGAATGGATTTGAAGGGTGGATCATAGAAATGGATAAATATTTTGAAATTCAAAATTAATTTTAGGTAATGAAAGTGGTATAGGGAGCATATCAATTGGTTAGTGAAGCAACAAATTGGTCGACCAACATGAAATTAGAAATGGGCCTTGACTCCACTACCACTACATGGGATCTTTTTGTTGATATAATAATGAAAAGGTGGTTTCCATAAATTTATTTTGAAAAAAAGATGATAAATTTAAAAAAAATGAAGGAGAGCTATCAGTGATGGAATATCTAGATCACTTCACAAAACTTCTCAAATATGTTCCCCAATATTAGAAAGATGAATGTTTCAGAATTACAAAGTTAGGCATGGGTTTGAAACCACAAATATGATGTGAGGTGGATGTGTATGGACCCAACTCCATAGATCATGTTTTTGAAGAATCTAAAAAATATGAACAAGCTAAAATCTCTTATTAAATTAAGAGATGAGTATAAAAACATTCAAAAGTTCAAAGCCTTCTTTAAAAAATAAGAATTGGAAATGTAGTGGAGAATTAAAAAACAAGTTAAATAAAAAGAATCCTAAGAATAACAATGCTTCTAGGATAAGGAATCCAAGAAATGGCTTTGGGGATGGTAATAAGAGGGGTAATCCATCAAAAAGGAATGGAACACTAGGGGGTGTTTTATTTATGGAGGAGGACATTATGTAAAATTTATACCATAGTGTAAAATTGGTAACAAATTTAATAAACCATCCTCTTCATATTCTTAGTATGGGATGTTTTAGTAATAAATTCTTATGGCAGTTGACAACCATCAAGTTGATTTATATATGTCACTCATATAACTTTTAGGTATATTATTTTTCATTTTGTTACTATTTTAATAAATAATTTTTTTTATTAAATTTAAACGTGGGTTTTGAAATGGACCCTACTCAATACAAACAAATATAGTAGATTATGTCATTAAACTAGGTACATCATAAAATTTTCCCTAAAAAACAATGTAGAGAGAAAATACAACAAATGTAGCTAAAAGTCAGCCAAAAGTTAGTTGAAAAACAACAAAAAACACACTAACATTTTTTACACCTCCAATTTTCATAAGATTTCACCCAATTATACCTCATGCTCAAAAAATTCTTCCATCTGTTGACAATTCTAAGGAACACATTCCTCTCCAACATTAACCTTCCTTTTCTTAGTATCCCTGGACTTATACACTTATTCATTGCTTCTCTAAGTCAATAGTTTCAAACCCTCGATGCTCTACAAATAATTTTTCATTACAATATGAATCAAATCCATAAGGACAACAAAGTTTTCCTTCAAATTTATATTTTCTTTATTCACTCTATCCACTTTCTCTTTCAAGTTTATAAATTGATCACTTGGATCAAGCAAGTTCACCTTGGTAAAAAGGATCCCATCCATTTGACTCATCTTGTTTAATTCCTCTTTGAGTCTTTTTTAATCTCTCATGAACTAGTGAAGAATTGCCTTGTGAATTTCCACTTCATCCCTAAATCTATGTAGAATGTCATTTTTATTAACCTTATTAACAACCATATAAAACTCCATAGGATTTGTATGAACCTCCTTAGACAAATGTGCATCTTCCTTTCCATTTTATATAGTTTCTTTTTGTTTAGAATCATTCTTACTCTCACCTTATTTAAGAAATGTAAACCTTCCACCACCTCTTCTATCCTCACCTCAGGAACATTAAAATTTTTGTTCCTATTGAGGTCCTCTAGGTTTACAACATGGAATTAAAATACCACATAATTTTTAGAAGTATCCACCCTACTCATTTCCTCTTTCCAATCACACTCCCCATCAACATCAATAAAACCCTGGTTCTGGGTAGAGCTATTGACCTTCCTCTACCTAGTCTTAGAATCACTTATTAAGACTCTTTTTGAAGAAGGATCCATAGTAGGATTATACTTATTTACTTAAAATTTAACAAATATCTTAGATGAATTTAAAATTTTATAAATGAGGAATATGAGCGCCTAGAGAAGCAAAATTTTCTTCTTGCCCTTTAAACATCTAACATTGAGCATTTCAATGAATGAAGGATGTAGAAAGGCAAACTAAAATGAATTTTGTGGTAATATAAACTAATAAAAGGCATATGTAAATAGTTAATAATAGAAAACATACCATCTAATATGGCATACCTCATAATCTATTCAACTACCACATCAAAAGGCTTACGAAAGTGATTTCTCAAATACCCCCTAACATTTAGTCAAAAATTATTTCTCCATCAATAATATGCTCTTCTCTTTATTATTATCCTTTCTTGATTTCACATAATTTGTCTCATATATTTTAAAAATTATCACTTGGGAATTAAGCCCTTTCATAATTTCCACAGAGATAATTTCTAATATTCACAACATGATCCTTCCACTACGCAACATACTTTTTTACATGATTTTATCAAAACCATCGATTATTTATATAAAATTAGTTAATTAACATGTGAGGAAAATTTCATAGGTCCTCTCATCCTTATTAATTTTATTTTTATATCTTCTCAACCTTGTTAAGTCCTTCACACATCTTTGAATCATGGCATCGAAATTGATCAAAAAAATTAGTCCAAACAATAGTATTTTTTTTAATCCCTATTGATGCAGATTTTATACACACCAAACCATGAATGAGGTAGCCTATAATGTTTTGGGATCTCTATGGGGGTAATCTTCACTTTGGGGCTTGAGTTGTAGGTATGGGTTAAAAAAATGAGGTGGTGGAATAGTCAATTGAGCATGCAAGTTATAAACATGTGAACATGGATGAATGTAATATAAAAGAAACAAAAATTATATTTGATTTGGATGAGTGATAGTATAATATAAGGTGGAAAAACCTCAAAATAAACTCAAGAAGAGGGAAGGTAGAGAAAAAAATATGTTTTTATGATCAAGAGAGGGATTAATTCTAGGTTGGTGTCATACATGGATAAGGGTCTTTAAAACTAATGCTTGTAGCTAGCAGTTATTGCTTACATGCATACAAACATGGTGAGGGAGTCTGAGGGTAAAGGATATAGTAAAATCTAAGATCTTAGATAGAGGTTTCTCCTATTTAGAGTAGTTTTATCTCACCCTTATAATAAATGATTATGACTCAAATCAAGGAGTTATATAAAGCAGTTGTTGTTTAATTTAGAAATTTATATCATGAAAGACACTTCTACACACTCAAAGAAATGAATCAATCAACATTATTATTTTTAATTAATGATATTATTCAATATTCAAATAGTTTTTTCATATCCTATATTAGTCAATATTGAAATGGGATAATTACAAGTATATATAGATTTGGGGAGGGGTCGTCTCATCCTCTAAATTCATCTAATTACATGTAGTTATTAGAAAATTATCTAAAGTAGTTGTTTTTCACTTTAGAAATTTATATAATGAAAGACACTTATACACACTTAAATAAATGAATCAATCAACCTTATTATTTATAATTAATGATATTCGTCAATCTTCAAATAGTTATTGCACATCTTATATTAGCATATAATAATAATAATACTAATAATAATAATAATAATAATAATAATAATAATAACTTTTTGCATACCTCAAATTATTGAATAAAAATAGGGAAGCAATACATCAATCACACAAATTTGGAGAAGAAACTCATTAACACAGTTGCATGACAATCCAAATATTTATCCTTGTATTAACTAAAATTTTAACTCCAATTTAAATAGGATAATTAAAAGTATAAATAGATTTGATTATGGGTCACCTAATCCTCCAAATTCATACAAATACATGTAATTATCGAAACAATAATTTTATTTAATGCAGGCTCTCTATGTACAATTTGAAATAGCTAAAACTACATTTTTGAAACAAGATGCATATTACAAAATAATGCAATATGTGCATGTTATAACTAATTATTACATGTATTATGAGTAGAGTATAAATATAATCAATCTTTAGTTACATTCATTAACTCTCATATAAGAAATAAATATAATATTATCTTAGGTTGCTAAGATTTACTTGACATTGGAGCTTACATGGCTAAGGGAGTAGCACTTAAAGTGACTGATGGAGTAGGAGTGGTAGGCAAAGTTGAACTAAAAGTTCCAGTTATCAAAATTGGCTATATTAATCAATTTCATCAAAGTGTCCCTTACTTATGACAAATTTAATTCTTGAAAAAAAAATATATCTTTCCTCTCATGCATAAAATTTTATAATTAAGGCATGTGCATGATACACCCATTTATGAGCCTCTTGTATTCTAATAACTACCAAATTGAGGGCATTGGCTACCTTCAGAGGATTTATTAGGTCTAAATGGTTAAATGACTTATTTATAGTGCAAGTTATGTGAAAGTTTAATTTATTGTATTTTTTCCTTCAAATAATTAAATAATTTAATAGTATCAGTCAAATGGGGAGACATTTCAATATTTATTTTACTAATCATGTCAAAAATGTTATACATCCTGAGGGTTACATTCTGCACGTCCTCCTATATTTCCCTATGGATATGCATAATCCACTATTATTCCATCACTTCATTTAATTCATGTTGAATCTCTTGTGTGATCAGTGCCTCTATGGAGTTCCATTAAGGCCTTTGTGTGTGTCTATAAATAAGCCACAAAATATTCATTATATAGAGAATCTCTAATTCTTTGATTCTTCTTTTTGGATAAGGAAAAGACATATTATCTCTATTCAAATATTTTTCCTTAGCCATATTCATCTTGTATTTTGTTTACTAATCCTCTAAAGTGTCCCTATACATTTGTCAAAAATAGAACTAACTATAAGAAGCTCATAAATACCTAGATTTAGCCTATGTGTATCTTGGGCTCCTAAGTCCTCTACCCATTGTGGAATTATCAATTCCATTTTTTTATATGGATGATTGGCTTGGCTCATCATGTTTTAAAAAATATCATTTGAAGAGAGAAGTAAGGCACTCACTTGGAGTGGGTCAGGTAGATATGGGAAAATTATCTTTTGCCAATCTAAATTATCAACTTGGGGAATAGGGTGCATACTGTAGGTTGTATTTTTATCATCTCTTATATTCATCATAATAGAATTTGGTTGAGATATGATATATTGGGGCATAAAAAAACCTATTTTGGTGGATTGTACTAATGGTTGTGCACCCTAATCAAAAAGAGGGACTCATATAGTTTTATTGGAATGGACTTGCATATCCCTAATAGCCCTTATCAAAATTTGATAATTAGTGGAAATAGGGATTGTAATGGTTATTCCACTAGTTTGTGGATACAAGGCTATTATACTATCTAGATAATTCTAAAAATAATCAAAATAAGGGTCAACATGCATTATAGAAGGTAAACTAAAAGTAACAACAGGACTAAGGACATCTAATTTTTTCATTTCTATTGATACATTACCTTTTATTCCTTGAAGTCTCATAACCTTTGCCTTTGAAATCTCTTCATCCTCATCCTATTTTGGTGCTTCTCCTTCATCCACATGCCTCTCTTGTGACACTACCTCAATAGTTGAAATCACAAATGTCTTAACTAATTGAGGAGGGTTCTTAAGAACTTTTTGCCTCTTAAAGACCTTAATTATTATCCTATCAATTGAATTAGTGGCATGTGGAGTTATAGAAGATGGAGCATTTAACTTTAAGTTTGTTGGCACTATAATTGTAGTAGAAGGGCTAGAGTGTAAATAATCAGAAGAATCAATACTAATTATATCCTTTTCTCTTGCAAGGGAACTCATTATATTAGGGGCCTTCTCCACATCTTATTATTACTTCAAAATCACCATGGCATCTTGGGATGTAGGTTGGGAAGGTTACCCTTCTATCCAAACTAACTGAGAGGGATATGAGGACCAATAATTAGTTGAAGCCCATCCAATTGGAGGTGGGAATTGAGTTTGAGCTTCAGTAATTATCAGTGAAGGGTCTTTATGGATTTGCCTCAGAAGGTCCTCTATATACCCAATCATTTGAATCCTAATTAAAACCCCAACATCATCCTTGGCATTCACATAGATGAAGGCAATCATAGGGAATATGTTTGTATGGGATGCCTAGGCTAGTGACATGTTTCTATATTCTACCTCTTGGGTCCCAATCCTAGTGTGGCAGAGATACCAATGAATATAGTTCCCTTATGCATCTGATAACACTAAAGTGATTCCTATTGGTGTAATTAATTTTACCTAGAATCAAAGAAGATCCATAAAAAAGGCCTTTGTCTTTCTTCCACATATATTCATCTATGATCCACTAGAGATAATATGCCATCTCTTATTTTTATAATTTGTCTAGAACATATTTGGGAAAGCATAAGGGTTCCACCTTAGTTCCCTCAATCATTATTACTAAATAGTCTAGATATAGTTAGTAGTCTCCCCTTAGACATAGTGTATTTTTGATAAGATATAAGACTCAGGCCAATGGTTTTTCATGGATGGCCCACCAAACTTGGGGATAGATGTTATCAATAATTCAAACTATATTATGCATATAAGAGTAGGTTTATAAGAAGGAATAAAAATTAGATACTTTATTCTTTATGTAATTTGGGGTTGGGATCCAGAGTGATCCATTGTGCACATATACTATATACACGACAACATTCAACAAGTAAGACATCATAAATAAGTGACCATCATCTAGCATCTTATCCTTTTTAAATATTTTCTCCTAGATTTTGACACTAATGATCTCACATAGGGCAAAGGTCAATTCTAATGTCAATAATAGGTCCAATAGTGACACCCATTCAAGTTAAGGATAATAGATGCTAGAACACCCATACAATATATTTAACAACACCATCCCAATGTGAAATCCCATCTGAAACATAGTGATTGGTATTAGGGAAGCATATTTGAGGTTTACCTTCTCTTCTAGTATTATCCATCTTCTCAATGCGTCTTCAACTATGTTGATCTTCCTCCATAATGTGATCCTCATCGCATCATAGGTGACATATATGAGGGGAAGCAATATATATATTTGAAAATCATCTCCAAAAATATATAACATGACCATAATCTTTTTTCATGATGAATTAAACTAATGGATACCTTTCCTATGAAAAATAAGTCTCAAGGTAGGTCGATGCAAGGCATCACTTTGGGATTTGTTACTACAAAATGCAATTGTTGAAATTTTAGGGGTACCAAATATAACACTATTATTTTCATTAGCTATTAAGTTTCCCTCACATGAATGGGCATCAAAATTATCCACAACATCCTATAGAGCTATGTAATTTGCATAGTTATCATCAAACATAGCTGAGTTAAATATTGTATCAAAAAACTCGATTGAATATTTAATGGAGAAATTTTATGATGATAGAGATCTTCTATATACCCTATATGATGAAGATATCTATTATATTTGGATTACTTATGTAATTTATGTGATAATTCAATTGATAGTTTGTTGAAATCAATTTTTTAACAAACATAAAACACTAGGGCTTTTGGCTCTTCATAGAATGCAAGTTTTCTTAGGCTCTTTGATAATCAATATGGGAGATGCCTCTTTAGAATTTGATTGTATAGTTTCAATGATTTATTCTTTAATTTTAGTTTGTGTACCATTAATGTCCAATGGATCTAGGCTTTTTTTACTCATTTAATTCAAATTTAGCAACTTACTTTGGTGGGTATGCCACATAGACTTCTCATGTGTTCAGAATATGTCATGATGTTATTACTAGACAAATGTCACTTGGTCATTAGTTTTGTGTTGATGCAGTTATGTAATGTGGCATGATCTCAGAAGTTAGCTATCATAATTATTTTTAATTTTAATTTAGTCAAATCATGTGATGCTCTAGATGCATAAAATACAAAGACTCACATAATTCACATGTCAAGAGTTTTTCCAAAATACTCATTTACCATTTTTGCGTGAATACACAAAGACAAAATTAGTGAATATCAAAACACACAAAGACCAAAAGTAATAATAAATTTAAAGTTACAAAGTACAAAAGTTGTGAAATGCCAAAATCCATGACATGTAAAATTTGTGATGACCAAAAGTAGTGAAAACATGAATCCATGAAAACTAAAAGTTGTGAAGATCAAAAGTTCTAAAATAACAAAACATGTAAATACCAAAATATGTGAATACTAAAACACTTAGGATATTAATACTGTAATAATTTTATAAAATCAAATAAAACTTACATACATGTAACAACTCCAAAATACATTAATATGTTAGTATAAACAAATAACACAAAGTGAAAAAAAACCTTGATATGGGGAAAATACAAATTACATTGACATAGATTAGTGTAATTAACAAGAACCATCAACATGGTAATTAGTAAATTTTAAACCTAACATCTTTTTATGTACCCACATGATGACCAATGAAAAGGATTTTCAAATTAGAAATTAGGCGTTCAAATAATAATAGCCCCTATTTGGAAAAAATTGAGAGTGGGGTGTATTGATTAAAATAAATGGTGACTTACAAGGGGAATACTCTTGAGTATTTGAGAACCTATAATCTCTAGTTTCATAACTATAAATCAAACATAAATCATACTAGAAAAAATAATTAAACTAAAAACATGAAAGAAGCTCCCAAAACTTCATACAACATACTATCCCAATTCATACTTTGGATTTGTGTGTGATGAAGTGATCTTATTTTACCCTTGTTTTGAATATTTTAGAAAAAACATAGAATAAATTATAGGTTTAATTTTGGTTTCTTCAATGCATATTAAAAAACAAGGGAAACTCAGGCATTACTCTATTTCCATCTAGGCATGCATAGCCCTAATAGAGATGCCTTTGATTCCCCCTTTTTATTCATTTCATAAGTTTTCATGATGCATGATACATTGATATTATTTTATCATGTATGTTTTTGATCATCCTTGGAATTTATTAGCATTTATTAATCACTCTTTACGATGCATTGGTCATTTTCTTCTCTTTTTTTAGAATACAAACATAATAAGGGGGATGGGAACCACTATGAGTTGGTGTGTGTATGATTAAAAATAAATTTAAAATAATGTCCCTATAAGCTACATCTACATCTACATCAATTATTATTACATCAAACAAGTATTAACATGAAGAGTGTGTTTGATCCAAGGAAATGAAAAGGCTTTCTAAATTTGTACAAAGCTATGAGAGAAATTTTTACATAACTTATAAAAGTATTAAACTATGATATAACCCTATTTTGGTTCTCATTTTATACATTAATTCTAAAATATCAAACAAAAAGGTGTAAAACCAACAAACAAACTAGTTGTGTATACCATTTATGCTCTACCTACACTTGTTTTGCCTTTTGGACATATCCTCATGAACTTAGTATACAATATTAAGTATGAATGAGAAGTATAATGAATTTTATATTAGCTTGGTTATACTAGAATAAGTTGATTAGATTGGCATAAAATAAAATACATATACTCTATAAAATAGGAAACTAATCTAAGGAAACAAAATGTTGAAAGCAAGAAAAACCAATCTAAAAAGCATGAAAACTATTCCGCAAATGATAGATACTATGAAACCTAATTAGGAAAGTAGTGAAATTAATGTAATCCTACCTATACTACATAATTATTTGTCATTTAAGGACATATCTAATTGGTATGGCCATGAATTAATAGTTCAAAAATTGGATATGTTAATTCTTTACCTTAGAGGTCCTTTAAATAAAAAGTGTTATTACTTAAGATATTTGATATCTAATAAAGTTTGATCCATAAGGGGGTAAACTTATCATTTTTTTCTTTCTTCTCATTATCTTTGTCCCATAAAATCACTAGATCAGATATTCTAAATGGTTTACATTTTGATCTTCTATAGAGCCATCTTTTTACTAGGTCTTAATGCTCACCAAAATTGTGTAAAGCTTCTATCATTGAATATTTCATCTCTATTCTATACAAAAATTGGGACTCCACTTTCTCATTGGGTTCCATATATTCCTGCATGAAGTAATATGTTGGTAGTTTAAGGATAATTGGAAACATTAGTTGGCATCCATATACGAGTAGGTATGGTGAATCCTTGAGGGCTTGCTTGTATCTAGTTTTATCTACCCATAGATCATAATTCAATAGATGATACCACTCTATTGGTTTATCTACAACTTATTTCTTGATAGAATCCATTAGATTCTTATTTGTAGATTTAACCGATCCATTTCCCTATGGGTAAATGATTAGATGATTATCTAATGGTAATTTGGTTATAATGGGACCATTCGATAAAATAAATTAATTATAATTATGTCCTATTATCACAAACTAAAGAGATATAAGTACTAAAGCTCTTTTTGATGTTCCTTTTGAGAAAATTGATTACAGCCTATGCTTGAGAATTCATTGTTGATACTACTTCAATCCACCTAGTGTATTAATCCATAGTTACAATCATAAAATTGTTACTAAGGAATTTAGATTTATGACACTGATGAAATCCAAGCCCCACTAATAAAATGGTCTTCCTTAAACTACTAGTTGCAATGGTATTATTGCATGTACTTCTCTTTTTTTAAAGATTTGGAATTTATGACATGTTCTCACATGGTTGTGTGCACCCTTGAAAACTATTGGCCAATAATAACCCATTATGAGAATATTATGTGATGTGGTGTTTCCAGATGGATAACCACTACTTATATTTTATTATATATTATCCATGATTTCATGAGGTTCTTCTTGTGATATCATATCAAATAAATACCTTCATAATTTTTTTTGTAGAGAATCCCCTTTCTAATCATGTAATGAGAAACTTTAAGCCTTAAGGATATTTTTGTTCTCTATTTAGCTTAGGGGGACAAGTACCAATGAGTAAGTATTAAATGATATTAACATACCAGTACCTCTAAATACTTGGGTTTCAAAATCTTTCTCAATTATGATATGCGGATCAAGCTCAGTCATAAGCTAAATGATGCCTTATCCTCTAACAATTTTAGTAGGCTTGATTTCTATGTCATATTCTTGTAACTTATCCATCCATTTGTCTGTAAATTCTCCCAATTATTTTTTGTCCCAAATTGATCTTAGTAGCTGGATTCAACATAATAGTAATAGTTTTGTTCCTTAAAATATAATGTTGAAACTTTTATACTACTTTGAAAAGAGCATAAATTTTCTTATCTATCATAGAGTATTTACACTCTATTTCTTTTAGATTTGTGCTCATAAACAAAATAGGGTGATTGATTTCATCCCTTTTATAGGTAAGCACAATAATTATTGTGTATTTTGAAGCAAACAAATATAAGAATAAATCTTTATTGAAGTTTGGGTTAATCAATAGTAGAGCATGGGTAATCACATCCATGATGTCTTGGAAAGATTTTTAGACTTATGGTGTCTATTATACCTTAGAATCTTATTTGAGCATTGTGTTTAGATTCCTAAAAATATCTACAAAACTAGAGATAAACATCCTCACAAAATTAATCTTATTAAATGTGGACTTGATCTCTTTCTACTACTTTGGAATTACATCTTTGAGATTCCCTAAATTTTGTCTATATCAATGGTGATCCCATCCTTGGTGATGATGCCCCAATAATTTTATTTCAATGAAATTGAATATACTCTTCATAGGTTGATTGAAATTCCAAACCTTCTACATCTTTCAAATATTGATTGTAAATGGATTACATGATTAGTTCTATCCTTTAAGAAAATAGTGAGGTCATCCATATAAATGATTATGCATTTACCTATTAGTCATTGAAATTCATGATCCATATCCTTTTGAAAGGTATATCATAAATTAATTAATAAAAAGGCATCTTTTTGTATACATAAGTACCCTAATTTATAATAAATGTAGTCTCCATTCTATCCTCATATTCCACTAGTACCTGGTTATAATCTGAGAACCCATCTAAGAAGGACATCATTCTAAAACCACTTACTACCTAGATTAACTCATATAGATAAGGTAGAGCGTAGTTGTCTTTTTTAGAATCTTTATTTAGATTTATAAAGTTGACACATAATATGATTTCCACATTATTCTTTTTGACTGGCATGATATTGACAATGCAGGTTGAATACTTGATAGGGAACACTATCCCAACACTTAAAAAAATTATACTTATGGATAACGGGTTTTAAGAGTGGATGATAGGCCTTTGTATTTGTATGAATGGATTATGGTCCTAATTCATTGGTATTTTATGTTTGATATCTCTTGGGTTAAAAAACTTTAAGTTTTCATACATCCATAAAATCTCATCCTTACACTGAATGAGCAAATCTCTTACCCTTTACTTTTCTTCTTCAATGCAGTTGAGACCAATGTTGACATAGCTTGCATCTCTCCCATCCCTTAATTTTTCTCTATTGAACTCAGATTCATTAAATTTGGGTTACCTTTGTTCCTATACTTGAGGATCCATATCAAAATTTCTTTCAAAAGAAACCATTCCCAAAGGTAGAAGATTTTCCTTGAGTTGAATAACTTCTTGTTCTCTCAATTTGTCATGGCCTAAAGACCTAAAATATTTATCATCAATGATTTTAGATTAAAACTATCTTAAATTAATCAAGAATTGGATAATCTATTGGTCATGTTCAAACACCTATAATTTCTCCACATTATCAAGAATTGATGGGCAAGGCACGAGCTCTATAGAAAATATAGACACTTTGGATTCCTGTAATAGTGCCAAATTGGTAGCTAAAGTAGCTAATGAATCAACTTCTTGGTTTTATTCTCTAAGAGTAACCATTATATTAAATGATTCAAATTATTCAATCGTATTCATGTCCTATGTCTATATGTTTTAATATATGTCAACTTGCACTAGTATTTGTTCTAGACTTGATTAATCACTAGATCTAAATCTCCACATATCAATAGTTTCTTGACATTGTTATTGAGGGTGTATTACAGTCCCAAAATGAGTGCTTCATACTATACTCTATTGTTCATGAAAGGGAATTTAAATATATACATTTATAGGTACTTATTACCCTATGGTTCAATTAGTTTGACACCAACATCTGATCCTTAATTATATCTTGCACCATCAAACTGAATAGTCCATAATTGGGAAGGTCCATGAAATTCTTGATCCTACATTTCATAGTTCATGGTGAAGGTGTAGATCCCAAGATTAGGAGATTTATAACTAACCTCTTTATTCTTAGTATTATATTCTATGATGAGATGCTTCATCATAGGCTCCTAATGGATTTAATATTGATTTACAACTCCTCTCCATAGCATCCATATGCGAGAAAAGTCTATTTCCACATATTCATTTAGTGTTTTTGACCAATATTTTCTTAGTATTAATAAATTTAATTATAGGATATCTACCATGAGTATATCTATATTAATTTATATGCATGTCTTAGATACCACCTAAATATGCATGTTGTTCAATTCACCAACTATGGGCACTATTATCTTGTCCAATAATGAAACCATCCTTATGAACTTGTTTGGAGACAAACCAAGATTTTGATTGATGGACATTGGCATTAAAATATCTAAATAAATTGTGTATATTATTACAAAATGCTCTGAAGGATTATAAGAAGAGAGGAACTTCTAGCTTAATTTTCTACATGACATTTGCATGAGTAGCTTTTGGCTTGTTTATAGTAGGTTTTCATATAATAGATTTTCATAGTAGCTCCTTATATTGTGTAATTTGGGTGAAATCATGAAGATTTATGTTTGATTTTATCTTCTTCATATCCTTAATGATGTTTTATCCCCATTTATTCTGTACTTTTGTATTCATGAGCTGATCAATCACTTTTGGGTGAGGTGGATTGTTATCAACCTTCAAATTTAGAGGGATAATCATGTTGTTTTTAGGATTATATGTGGTGAACGGGTATTTGTTCCTTAAGTTGTAATTACTTTTCTATAATTTATGGAAAGTGTGGACCTCATCTGAATTTTCCTCTATTTCATTATCATCTTCACTTGGGAATAGAAATTCATGAGTTTTGAAGACCATAGTTGTGCTTGAAGAACTAGGAGTATAATATGGTTATGGAATATTGTTCATCATTTATTGTCTCTCCATTTATCTTTAGAAGATTTAAAACATTGGACAAAACTCAACACAATCAAGCTCACCATGATATGTTATGTTGTGAACTCTACACCAATTGGGCAAGGCTATCTCTATCATGATTATCTCATGTAACTTATTAGCTTTTCATTGTTCTATATTATTTATAGACTTATTGAAGGGCATATTATGTCTTGGGAACCCAAAATTCTAGTAATTATTTTGTCTTACAACATTACTCATCTTATTTTTCATGTTCAAAAAGTAATTACTTAAAATTTGAATAATTATTTATATAGCATATAATTTTGCCATGATAGAATCTGTACTTTGAGTGACTATTATACTGATTAGGATTGAATATTGAATTTGTTGATGATTACTTATCTATGCATGGTTATTCATGAAACCATAATTTTGATTTGATGTTAGTTTTATTATAGGAGGAATTTCATACAACTAATTTTTATTATATGTAAGAACATTATGATTCACATGAGGTGCCATATTTAAAACTAGGAAACTAATATTAAGGATGGGAACTCTTGATGGTTTAGGATTGAGTTATCTATCAATTTTGATTGACTCTTCATAAGCTAAAGCTAGATTAGGGGTAGTAGTAACTCTTTGTGAAAATACTATAGTGATTATATCGAAGGCATTCTTGTAGATTTCTAGTGCTAAATCTTCCCCTAGCTTATATGTAGCATTCACCTAAGTGTACATCTTCTATAACCTCATGTTGAAAACATGAATTGGATCATTAGGCTCTCAATTCATAGTTATAAAGTGTTGGTATAAAAGACTCAGGCTAGTAACCTACCCAAGTTGTTAACTAAATGAGCATGGATGAGTGGATCTAAAAGAAACCAAAATCCTATTTGAGTTGGATGGCTAATAGTATAAGCTAAGGTGGACAAAACTCAAAATAAACTCAAAAGGAGGGAAGGTAGAGGAAAAAAGGAAGTTATATGATCAAAAGAGGGATTATTTATAGGTTGGTCTCATATATGGACAAGTGTCTTTAAAACTAATGCTTGCATCTACCAGTTATTGCTTACACACATACAAACATAGTGAGGTAGTTTGAGGGTAAAGTATATAGTAAACTCCAAGATCTTAGTCAAAGGTTACTCCTGTTTAGAGTAGATGTTGATTAATTTTATAAGATAGGATTATGACTTGGATAAAGGATGTATCTAAAGCATATGTTTCTCAATTTATAAATCTATATCATGAAAGACACTTCTACACACTTAAGGAAATGAATTAGTCAACCTTATTATTTACAATTAATAAATCTTTAAATAGATATTGCACATCTTATATTAGAATATATCAATAATAATAATTAATAATTCTAAGTAGAGTTTTCACACCTCAAATTACTAAATCAACAATAGGGAATTAATCATAGTTAATCACAAAAATTTGGAGAAGAAACTCATTAACATAGTTGCATAACAATTCAAAGACTTCTTCCTGTACTGATTAAAATTTCAAATCCCTTTAAAATGGTATAATTATGAGTATATACAAATTTGGGGAGGGGTCAACTCATCCTCCAAATTCATCCAGTTACATGTAATGATTAGAACAATAGTTATATTCAATGTATAATTTGCATGTACAATTTAAAATGGCCAAAACTACATCTTTAAACCAATATGCATACTAAAAAATCATGTAACATGTGCATATTAAAATTAATACTTACATGTATCATGATTAGAGTATAAATAAAAGTAATATTTAGTTACATGTATTAACTCTCATGTAATAAATACATATAATATTATCTTAGGCTACTAAGGTTTACATGACACTAGAACTTGCATGGTCAAGGTAGTAACACTTGAAGTGACTGATGGAATAGGAGTGGTAGGTGGAGTTAAACTAAAAGTTCATGTTGAAGCTTGTTTTTTCCTTCAAGTCTAGATAACACTTATATACTTGATCATATTGAGATTTGATTGTCCATGTTGATAAGGGTCGATCTATATACCTTGGAGACTTATACGAGTGGGCATACATGCTCCCACTTTAAAGTTATAAACTCTATTTTTTTGAACTTATGTCACCTTAATCTTTTTAAAACCAATATATTACTCAATATCCTCCTTATTTATCCTTAAATACTTTGTTTGAAATTTACAGTAGCCATCTAGAGTAAATGATCAAAATTGGCCCTGCTAATCAATTTCCATGAAGTGTCCCTTGTTTGCAACAACTTCAATTCTTAAAAAATTTGTATAGCTTGCCTCTCTTTCTTAGCCAATTTTGGAATTAAGGTATGTGCATAAGACCCATTCTCAAGACTCTTATGTTATGATAACTACCACATTGAGGGCATTGGCTGCCTCAAAAGGAGTCATCAAGTCTAAGTGGCCAAAGGCCTTATTTGTATTGTAAGTTAGGAGACAATTTAATTTATTTTCTTCTTCCTTCAAAGAATTAAATAATTTAATAGTCTTATTAAAATGGGGAGACATTTCAATCTTATTATATTAATCATGTCAAGAATGTTATATAGCCTAAGGGCTACATTATGCACATCATCCTATATTTCCTTTGGGAAATACATAATCTATTGTTGTTCCAGTGCTTGATTTAATTCTTACTAAATCTCCTACCTAACCTGATTAGTGCCTCTATGGAGTTCCATTAAGGTCTCTATGTATGTCTCTAAATAAGCCATAAAAACTTCATTATATGGTGATTCCAAAATTCTTTGATTCTTCATTTTGGACAAGAAAATGAATTTTTTTTCACTTTAAGGATTAGGACTTGTAAAAATTCATCTTGTATCTTTCTTTTCCTAGTCCTCTAAATTGTCCATGTAGATTTGTCAAAAATGAAGCTAACTATGAGAATTTTAGAAATCACTAGATTCAACCTATGTAGCTTGGTATCTTAAGTCCTTTTTCAATATGGGATTATTAATTCTCATATGTTAGTTGGTTGAGTGGCATACATTGCCACCTTTGAAAAAAATATCCTTTAAAGAAAGCATTAAGGCACTCACTTAGAGTGGGTCTCGTAGAGATGGGGAAATGATCTTGTACCAATCCAAGTTTTTAGCCTAAGGAACTAGGTACACAATATAGGTTATATTTTTATCAGATCTTATAGATGTCATAATGGAATTTGGATGATCTATGATATATTGGGGCATAGATAATCTTAGTTGGGTGGATTATACATATGGTTTTGCACCCTGATCAAAAAGAGGGACTCCTATAGTTTTCTTGGAATGGACTTTCTTAGCCTTAGTAGCCCTTATCAAAACTCGAGAAGTAGTGGAAATAGGGAATTTAGTAGTTATTATAGTAGTTTTTGGATACAAAGCTAATGTACTATCTAGATACTATTGAAAATAATCAAAAGAATTAGAAATAAGCATTTTAAAAGGTAAAGTAGAAGTAACAACTCAAGACACCTTATGATTTTTCCATTTCTATTGGTACCTTGCCTTTTAGTCTTTGGAGGATAATTACATTTTCCTTTGAAAAATATTCCTCCTCAACCTCTTCTAGTGATTATAATTCATCTATGGCCTGCCTTATGATAATGCCTCAATAGTTGAACTCACAAGTGTCTAAACTAGTTGAGAAGGGATTTTGGGAGATCTTTGCATCCTATAGACCTTGATTATTGTAATATCAATTAAAGGAGTGGCCTATGGAGTTTTATAAATGAAACATATACCTCTAAGGTTTTTGGCACTATACTTATAGTAGGAGGGTTGCAATGTAAATAATTATAAGAATTAATAATAATTGGCTCCTTTGGTCCTCCAAGGGAACTCTGCATCATGTTATTTCTTCACAGTCACCATGGCATTTTGGGATGTAGGGTTGTAAGGTTACACTTCTAGTTGAACTAAATAAGAGGACTACAAGGACCAGTAATTAGTTGAAGCCTATCCACCTGAAGGTGGGACTTGAGTTTGAGATTTGAAAATTATGAGTGATGGGTCTTTTGGGATTTCCCTCATAAAGTCCAATATATACCCAACCATCTACATCCTATTAAAAAACTTACCATCATCCTTGGCATTGAGGAAGATGAATTCATGATCATAGGGCATATGCTTATATGGTATGCTTCGGCCAATGACATGGTTTTGGATTTTGCATCTTGGATCCCAATCCTAGTGTGGTAGAGATACTAATGAATATATTTCCCTTATGCCTATAATAAAATGAAAGAGATTCATGTTGGTGTAATCCATTCAGCCTAAAATCAAATAATTTCCATGGAAAAGGCCTTTGTTCTTATTCCACATATATTCATTTATACTCCACTAGAAATGATATTATATCTCTTATTCTACCAACTTATTTGGAACATATTTGGGTAACCACAAGGGTCCCACCTTAGCTCCCTCAATCATTATTACTATATAGTCTAGATATAACCATTAGTCTCCCCATGTCCATCACTTATTTTTGATAAGATATAAGACTTGGGATAGTGGTTTCTCATGGATGGCCCTCCAGACTTGGAGATAGATGTTCTCAATAATTCAAACTATATTTTACATATAAGAGTAAATGTGTAAGAAGGAATAAAAATCACATACTCTATTCTTTGTGAAATCTAGGTATGGAGTCCAAAGTGTCCATTGTGCACATATACCATAGCCATGACAACACCCAACAAGTAAGACATCATAAATAATTGACCATTGACTAAACTCTTATCATTTTAAGAATTTATTCATAGAGCTTGACACTAATGATCTCACCCAAGTCAAACATCAATTTTGATGTCAATAATAGTTCTAATAGTGGCACCCATTCAAATTGAATTTAATGGATGTTAGAACACCCATATAATATATTAAATAGCCTAATCCTAATGTGAAATCCCATTTTAAACTTGGTGATTGGTAATGGGGAAGCAACTTTGAGGCTTACCTTCTCTCATGATATTATCCATCTTATCAATGCATCTTTAATTATGTTGCTCTTCCTCCACAATGTGATTATCATCTTGTCATAGGTGGCATCTACGAGGGGAAGCCATAGATATATTTAAAAAATATCTCCCAAAATATAGGCCATGACTGTCCTCATGTTTTCATGATGTAAGAATTCATTGAATACCTTACCTATAAAAAATAAGTCATAAAATAGGTTGATGCAATGCATCACTTTAGGCTTTGCTCCTTCAAAATGTAATTTCTAACATTTTGGGGGTAGCAAATCTACTACTCATTATTTTTACTCAGCTGTTAAGTTTCCCTCACATGATTAGTTATCAAAATTATCCACAACATCCCATACAATTATGTAATTTACATAGTTACCATCGAACACAACTAAGTCAAAGATGGTATTAGTAAAATTATTTGAATATTTAATGGATAAATTTGATGGTGGTAGAGCTCCTCTATATGCCTTGGATAGTGAATCCATTTATTATGTCTTGATTAATTATGTAATTCATGTGATAATTCAATTGATAGTTTTTTGGAAGTAATTCATAGACAAATGCAAAAAAAGGGCTTTTGGCTCTTTGTATAATGCAAATTCATTTAGAATATTTGATAATAAATAAGGGAGATGTACCTTAAGAAAATTATATAACTTTAATGAAGTCTACTTTAATTCTATTTCATGTTCCATTAATGTCTAATGGCTCCAAGCTTATTTTACTCTTTTAATTCAAATTTGGCAAATTAATTTAGTAGGTATGCCACATAGACTTCTCATGTGTTTGGAGGATGCCATGTTGTCATCCATAGACAAGTTGTCACTTGGTCATTAGTTTTGTGTTGATGTAGTTGTGCCACACAACATGATCTCAGAAGTTAGGTGTCATATCTTGTGTCCATTTCCATTTAGCCAAATCATGTACCACTTTAGATACATGAAACATGAGGAATCATGGATTTTGAATGTTAGAAATTTTACCAAAATACTCATTTTTCATTTTGTGTAAATGTATAACGACAAATGTAAAAAATACCAAAACATGCAAAGATGTGAAGACCTATTTGAGTGACATTGAGATTTGTGAAGACCAAAAATAAAGAGAACCTAAAAGTCACAAAGTATGGAAGTTATGAAATACCAAAATCTAAGATGTGCAAAATTTATGATGACCAAAAGTTTTGAAGAGCCAACTATGTGAAAACTAAAAGAAGAGAAGAATTAAAGTTCAAAAATGACAAAACACGTGAAGACCAAAATACATGAAAAATAAAATGCTTAGGATTTATAGGTTGTAATCATTTTTTAAATTCAAAGAAAACCTACATACATGTAATAAATCCAAAATACATTAATATGTTAGTTTAGATAAATCACACAAAGTGGAAAAAACCTTGATATGGAGAAAATGCAAATTACATTGACATAGAGTAGTGTAATTAACAAAAACCATCAACATGGGAATTAAGAACTTTGAAACCTAATGTCTTGATGTGTACCCACATGACTGTCAATGAAAATTATTTTCAAATCAAAAATTAGGATTTCAAACAATAATGGGGCCCTATTCAAATAAATTGAGAGTGGGGTGTGTTAAGTACAAAAATACCTACACTCTTCAAAATAGAAAGCTTGATTAATCAAGGAGACTCTCCACTAATGCATATAATTCATCTCTCACATGTAATGATAAGACATTATCAGGAAATGAATATACAAACACCCTCAATAAAGGATTAATCATGTGACAAATCCACCTCTCTAGAAATGATGCTACCAAAATAATTAAGGAAGACTTCATTTTTATACCACACTATAAAATCACACACTACAACACCCTTATTAGAAAATCAATTTGTAAATTGATCTCCTTCTCTAAAAATATGTTTAAAATAAAATTCTTAAAAGGACTAGAAAATGTCAAGGATTTATCAATAATGTTATCAATGGACTAACTAGCATTGTTGGACTTCTTAGGGAAGTTAATAAAGTTGAGATAATATCCCTCAACCATAAGCTTACTAATAGGTCTTTATCTAGCTGCACTCCCTAAAGATATGATAAAGCTTCAGCCAAAAGGTTTGTTTGAAATAACATATTCCCTTCATAATCACCCACCAAAATACCTTTTTCATTTCTTAGAACACCTTCTCCTTTAGATATGCTAGGATTTCCTTTACAAGCCCTATCAAATTTTAGGTTAATCCACCCAATCAATGGAGTTATCCATATCACTTTAATCATAATTTACATCTTATTATTCAGAATTTATCTATTTTATATAGATAAGAGCCAAGTCTTATCTACACATTCTTAATGAATTGGGAAGTTTTGTTTCTTACCACCATTAATAGTTTTAAAATTCTCATAGATGAAATTAGTAATTGTATTAACCACTCTGTTATTGGGATTTTTGAAATTTATAAAAATCTTATTATTTCTTTCCTTCTAAATTCCCCATAGAATATGAGGGAAAGATAAAATCCATAACTTCTTAAGCTATCGATTAATAATTTGGGTAATCCAAGTAGTCCAAGCAGTCCAAGAATCAACCAGGGAGGCAAGATATGATCAACTAATTTGATTTTTTATAAAATAGAATTTCATACCTTGAAAAAAAAGGGGAATTGAATAATAAGATGCAACACAAACTCACTATATGCTTTACATAGAGGACATCTATTGACTAGGTTCAATCATCTTCTAGCTAAATTATCTAGTGTAAGAATCCTATTCTATAAACACAACCAAATAAAAATATTGACTTTGGGAATAATATTTTTATCACAAATTTTGGACCATGGTATTATCTTCTAAAGTTGAGGAACCAAATTAATATACCCTAATTTAAATTCATATTTACCATTAGATGAGTCAGACCAAATAAGAGTGTCTTATTTTTTCAAATTAGGAATTTGAATACCTTGAAGTAGAATATTTAAGTTTAAAATACTCTTATTCAGTACATCCCCAAAACATTCCATATGAAATTATTTCCAATTCCTTATGCCATTCTCAATTTTAAATTAATCAACAACTATAAACCCAAATTGATGTTGCATATCGAGGGTAATAGTGTCATACATAAACTATTGATGAAGAGTAGGAGAGACACCCTCTACTAATTTGAACCCTTTGAGTTCCCCAAGCCTCAATGCTTCTAATATGTTTCTACTTAAAAAATGTGCCATTAGTATAAATATAAACAAATATAGAGGATCTCCATACCTTCTACCTCACTTGCTACTGAAAAAACCAATAAGGAACCATTCACCAAAATAGAAAACATAGATGAAGATATACAATTAGATATTAAGAATCAGATATGCTTATGAAAACCATATTTTTATAGTTTCATATCAAAATATCCCCAACCTACCTTATCATAAGCTTTATACATATCCATATTTAATATCATACCCACATGTTTACTTTTAACCATAGAATGATCATCTCATGGACTACAATCACCCCATCCTAAATTTGCCTTCTTAGAAGAAAACCTCCCTAATTGGTAGCTATGAGCTTGTCCATTAAAGACTGAAGATGAAGAGATAGGATTTTAGTGAATATCTATAAAAAATAATTACAAATACTTATCAAATGAAAATCCTTAAAATTAATAACTCCACTCTTATTTGGGATAAGGGAAATTAAATTGTTATTTAATTCTCTCAAAATTTTACTTGATGAAAAGAATTCATCCATAGTCTCAACAAGATCCTATTTAATAATTTCCTATAATTTTATATAAAAATTAATAGAAAAACCATTACATTCTTGAGCTTTATCCTTTTTCAAAAAAAATACCACAACACTTACTTCTTCCTTAGTAATTAATTTTAGAAGCTCCTCATTATTTGAGGGAGAAACAATCAAAGGAACATTCTCTAAAAATTCAAGAGTCTTAGTTGTATTGAGAATTTTGTTAGGAGAAAACAAATTAATAAATCAAAACATATATTCTTCCTTAATAATTATAGGATTAGAATAAGATTTTTCATCTTCATATATAATCTTAGTGATCCTATTATGACTCTTATGGTTAACAGTAGTTAAATGAAAAAAAATAGTATTACAATCCCCCTCTATAAGCCATAAAGTTTGAGATTTTTGTCTCCAAAATATCTCCTTATGAGCCACCAAATTATGATAGTCACTTAGGATAATAATTTACTCATGTCTAGTTTCTTCACTTAAATATTACCATCTATATAGTCTTCTAACATCATAAGATCAACCCCTATTTTCTCTTTCTATCAAAAGATATTGCCAAAAATCTCATAGTTCAAAACTCTAATGTTTGTTTTATTTTTTTAATTTTTTGAGACAATCTATACATAGTGATACCATGAATGTCAATTTACCACCAATCCTTTATTCTATCAGTAAGCTTTAGAAGAGACAACCATATATGTTCAAACCTAAAATGATTTTTTTCCTTCTTTGATCTATCATACATATTTAGGATGATTAGATTATGATCTGAACCAATTCACAACAAAGAAAAGAGAAAAATTCCTAAACCAGTAACCAATTGGCATAAATGAGAACATGATCCAATCTAACCTGAATAAGGTTATCCTCAAGTCCCCTGTTTGACCATTATAATAATAAAATCTAATTTCCACATCAAATAACCCATTATTAGAGATGAATACTAATAAATATTCCATATTTTATGATAACTATTAAGTTCCACATTTATTTACAAGGACATAAAGGAGTATTAAATTCACCTACAATCATCTAATTGATATCCCCACAAGTCATCCTAAAATCCCATAGTTCATCCCACATTATTCTATGAGTTTACTTATATGAGCATACATAATTTAAATAATATATCTTGATCCTTTACTCTTATCAGTAAAAAAAAGTCAAATGAAGAGTATTTTTAATCAAAAAATCCCCTTTTCATAGCTTATCATCCTAGAAAATAGTAATCTCTCCAAAAACACCAAATGAGTTGACACTAACTATATTTTCATCCTTCCAAAAATTCTTCTTAAACTAATCCACTAAAGTCTCTTCCATCTTAGTCTCTTGAATAACAATAACAAAGGTAAATTATTTTTCCTTAAATATCTAAAAATTCTATGATTATTAGCATGATTCATCCCTCTTATATTCCAAATAATGACTTTCATTACAATGTCTTAGAGGTGGTTTGTAAATATTGGCTTCAATAACTGATTGGATTCCCTTAGCTATTTCCAAATTTGTATTTTGACTCCTAATTTTAGGTTTTGATACTTTATCTCTTTTTCTTGAAGAACACACATTGGATTATTTTTGAGATTTACTATGTTTAGGAGAAACACCTCCATCCTAATATTTATCCTTTTTTTGAATCAGTGATGATACAACATCAACAATTATCTAAATGGTAGCATCATCTAATACCCTTTCTTCATTTGGTGTAGATACCACCTTGTTAATTCAATATTTTCCTTTCCTATACAAGATATTCTCTCATCATCATCCTTCAAAATAATAGAATCCAAGCATTGATGTTTATTATTATTAATGGGAAGCATTTGAAAAACCATTAGGGAAATAATATTTTGAAATCCCCTTACCTCTAAAAATTTAGGAAACTCATCCAAACAATTTTCAAGTGTCCATTTATTCATAGATTGGGCCTACATCACTAAACTAAATTTATTTTTGTTTCCTTCTAGTAACTTATGCTCCATTTTTCCATTTTTATAAAGTGGACTAGATATAAAATGATCCATTATTTTATAAACCTTTGTCTTATCACCCACCAACTCACAAACTTCTAATTCTTTTGATTCCTTATTTATTACTTCTTGATTGCCTTTTGGTTCTTGTCACTCTATTATTTGTACCTCTATCTTCAAAGGTTATAGATATTATTTATCCTTTCTTATCCATATCTATTTATATTTTATAAATACAAAAGTGTTACATTTCTTCACAAATGATGGACACTATCTGGTCTATCATGACCACACCTTCCCAACACATTGAATTTGATTGATTATTAAAACTATTTTATATTATTATGTTATGTGGACATTTATTATCAACATTATAAAATGTTCATAACATTATTTATGGTTTAAAAATTATAATAATTATTAAAATATTGAATGAACTTATTGATGATGTCTATGTGGATTGATTACAGGTACATAATAGATAAGCATAGGCTAGAGGTAAAAGTTATATACTCAATGGAAAGAACATGGTACTTAGGTAATCCATATTGGTGATGTAATAGTGACTAGAACCTTAATTTATCCCTTGTCTTGGTCATTTTATTGTTTAACTATATTTTTAATTATCAGCTGGCTAGTTGTGATGTCATCATTTATGTTTTGTTCTTTAAGTCTAACTGAGTAATTAAATTAACCATTCAATGTAGATGTGGTTCACTCTGATATACACGATGCAATTAAGAGGAAGTAAATGCCACTAAAATGTCATGAAATCTTGATGATTTTTTTAATCCTTATTAAAAAAAGACTAGTTCATGTCTAGGCACCATAAATTAAAATCGATACTATAAATGGCAATGGCCAACACTATGGTTATAAGTCCAATATGTATAAAGTCAATGATTTCATTGGTTTCTAATATAAACTAATGTGTATGTTTTTGTATTTCATAAAGGGACTAGGAATTGCATTTGAAATGGGTCATGTTTAAGATCAAACCATAAGTCATGAGACTTAGGTTGAAAAGCATGGTGATTAAAAGGTTAAAGGGTATATCTAACCCTAAGTTTCATGTAACTTGGACCTAAAATTTGATTTGCATTGTAACTCGAACCTTAATCTAAGGGCTTAGGTTGATGGCATAGTAATTATGGTGGTTAAATAAAGTAACCATGGTTATGATTATGTCATTGACTTGGGAAAATCATGATTAGGGTTTTCATTTATTTTTGAAAGAAATTCATTACTATCTTTGCATGGGAAAATAGTAAGCATGTAGGAGGTGAAAATCGATCTATTTTTTTCTCAACAAAATGTAGGAGAAATTTTGTATGTAGGTTTTATATGAGAAAAGGAGTGGAAGTGCCACTCGGTAAAAGTCAAAGTTTTACCAAATGGAAAGGTCACTGCCAAAGGTGGACAAAAGAAAAAATAAAAGGAGAAGGGAGTAAAGGATGAATAGAAATCAGGGAAGGTGGTGCATCCCCAAATAACCCTTCCTGGTATCACATTTCTTGGGGAAAATAAGTAAGTGTTTTATTTTGCTTGAAATGTGAAATATTTTGTGCTTTCACTAATATAAATAATGTGGATGGTTTAGAATTTTTTATGAATATACATGCACTTCTTGTGAATGACACTTAGTCGATGATACCCTGTTGGGTCAAAAAACTTAGAATACTCATCCATAGATGTAAATGAGTAACTAAAAAAGGTATAATGGTTATTTGTTTGATTAGCTTAGTATCTTAAATATTTTCATGGGTTTTTTATTTTCCTATTTTTCGGTGTGAACCCTAGTTTTGGGAATTTAATTTCTATGTGTGTGTTGGGTTTCTTGTTAACATTAAAACTCTTAAGTAAGTTTTATCCTTGAATATTATCAGTGGAATTTAAGACCCTAGTTTTTCAATCATTATTACATCACCATTATGTTTTAATTGGGTGCTATGTGTTTGTGTTTGGGTTTATGCTTCCATCTCCAACTGATGGTTGGGTGGATATATAAACCTATCTATGGTTGGACTTATCTAGATTATGTAGATGGATTCATGTGGCTATCTCTCTATGGGAAGTTTATTTTTTTGAATGTTTGTTGGCAAATTGTTAAATACATTTATGTGTATCTTATATTCATTTGAATCAATTTTGTAGAGATAGTTATGATGTCCATTGGTATGGAATAAGATTGATGGTTGGATTGATTTCATTCATAGCTAAAGGTAATAGATACAAAATATGTGGGGTAATACAAAGTACATTGGTATTATTAAATATATTCTATAAATGCCTTTCATTTTGAAAATATATAAAAGTTGTGAGTTATTTTTAATCTTATATAAATGTGTACTTATTTAAATATTCTATGCATTTGACATCAATACTAGGCATGTATCACAATGTTAGAAACATGGTCTTACTTATTGGTAATAAGTTACAGGGATTATTGTGTGTTCTTAAATTAGAAATGTATAGTGTCTTGTATTGTGGCATATGATGGAATGACAAGTATTAATTTATTAGTATGTAAAAATAGTTTCATTTATATGCCTTGGTGTTTCACAACATTCGGTAGTGGTAACATTTCCTTTTAAGTTGTTATGTTGTGCATAATAAACATGGTTGTGAATTATTAATATGTATTGCTAACATGTATAGGGTTATCATTCATTATTTTTTGGGAAATAAATAAATATAAAGGTATGCAAATATCATCATTATATTAATAAGTCAATGATTGATTCTTTGGAAATTCATAAGGTTAAAGAGATATAGAGATGATCTAAAGAGATCTAGATCACTTTTATAGTCATTTTTAATGATTATTATATTGTAAAAAGATTAGTTATATTCATACGATGTTGTATAGATTATGAATTTTTGAATAAGGTTGGTGTATATTGATAGAATCTATTACTAGGAATTGGAACAAATTTTATAGCTGGGTCATGTTCAAGATAAGGTGTTTCACTTTGAAGGAGTGATTTTGTTTTGTTTAAGCATTAATTATGTTCATGAATGAATGGAAACTTTCATTAAATTAAATGAATCTAGTTGTGTATATTAATGGTTGTGGGTAATTTCTATTGATGGTATATATAGGTGGAAATAATTTTGAGTAAATGTATAACTTGTTTATAGTTTCTTAATGTGTATAGTCTTTATATTTTGTAGTATATGTTGTATTTACCCTATGGTTTCAAGGTAGAGCTACTACAGTCTTGAATAATCTTTATAATTTCAAATAACAATTAGTTTAATTTATAGTAACAAGAAATGGTAGAATGGAATAGTATTGGATTTTGATTTCAATTAGTTGATACATTTACTTGATTGGTAATGTTTCATTAAATCCTTCAATCTCAATATGAAATTGATGGTTACTATTTTAATGTATGCTGATGCATTAATGACTGTTAGTGTGGTTCATTATAAGACTAAATGTTTATAAGAATTGGAGAGTTGAAATAATTATGGCAATAAAAATTAAATAATTCAATTCTTGGAAGGACCTTGACTATTTATGGTAGGTTAAAAAGGAATTAACACCTAATAGTATTGGTGATGATCCCTATAGTTTTTGGCTTGGATTTAAATTTCAAGACTTGGTAAATACCTACTTGATTTTTTATGCAATGGTTATCTAGAAATTAATAATGTAAGTTATATAATGGCACACATGCATGTGTGCAAACACCATATTTAATACACACACACACACACACACACACACACACACACACACACACACACACACACACACACACACACACACACACACACACACACACACACACACACACACACACACACACACACGTGTGTGTGTGTGTGTGTGTGTGTGTGTGTGTGTGTGTAGGTTAGAGGTTGAAGCTACGTGCTTGGTGACAAGGACATGGTATGAAGGTAAGCCATCATGGTGATGCATTAGTGACTAGATTCTTAGTTGAGCACTTGTCTTGGTCATTTTATCATTTAACTATATTATTAGTTGTCATCTAGATAGTTGTGTTGTTGTCATTTCTATTTTGTTCATTAAGTCTAAATGAGAAATTAAATTAACCATTTGATATGGAAGTGGTTCACTCTAATATAAATGATGCACTTGCTAATAAATAGATGCCACTTTAAGGTCATGAGATCCTATTTTTTTTTGTAATCCTTGTTAAAAAAGACCAATTCAAGTTTGGTCACTATAAACTAAAATGGATACCATAAATGGGAAGGGATGAAACTATGGATATAAGTTTGGCATGGGACAAAGGCAACTATTTCATTTATTGTTGATATAAACTAATTTATATGTTTTTGTAGCCCACAAAGGGACTAGGATTTTCATTTTAAATGGGTCATGTTCAAGATAAAACCATAATTAATGACACTTATATTGAAAATCATGGTGATTAAAATGCATTAGATGGTATATCTAACCCTAATTTACATGTAACTTGGACCTAAAGTTTGATTTTCATTGTAAATCGAACCTCAATCTAAAGGCTTAGATTGAGGGCATAAATAGTGGTGGTTAAATGAAGTAACCATGGTTATGATTATGTATTTGACTTGGGGAAAACATGATTATGGGTTTCATTTATATTTGGAGGAATTTACTTGATGGTTTTGCATGGGAAAATAGTAAGATTGTAGGAGGTAGAAATTGGTCTATTTTCTCTCAATAGAATGTAGGAGAAATTGTGTATGTAGGTTTTACATGAGGAAAGGAGTGGAAGTTCCACTTAGTAAAAATGAAATTTATTTTGAATGGAATGGTTACTACCAAAGGTGGATAAAGAAGGTGGAGAAAATAAGAAAAATAAGGGAGTGAAGGATAAATAAAAAATAGGGAAGGTGGTGTAGGCCAAGAACCCTAGTATCACATTACTTGGAGAAAATAAGTAAGTGTTTAATTTTACTTGCAATGTGAAATATTTCATGCATTCACTGATGCAAACAATGTAGATGGTTTGGAATGGTTTTCCTAAATGGACCTACATTTGTTGTGAATGTCACATAGTCAATAATACCCAGTTGGGTTAAATAACTCATAATACTTTCCCATAGACAACAATGAGTAACTAAAAAGGTGCAAAGATTGTTTGTTTTATTATCTCAATAGATTAAATATTTGTATGGGTTTTTGTTTTTCCTATTTTGGGGTGTAAACCATGGTTTTGGGCATTTCATTTTTGTGTGTGTTTAAGTGATTTCTAGTGTTAAAACCATTAAGTAAGGTTTATCCTTGAGTATTATCGATGAACCTTAAGACCCTAGGTTTCTAGTCATTACTACATCACCATTATGGTTCAACTAGGTGTTATGTGTTTGTGGCTAGGTTCCTACTTGAATCTCCAACTGATGGTTGGGGTGGATAGGGAAATATGTCTATGGTTTGGTTTATTTGGATTATGTTGATGGATTTGTGTCGATAGTTCTCTCTCTGGGATGTTTCTTGTTTCTAATGCCTATTGGAAAAGTGTTCAACACATTTACATGTGCCTTGTATTTATTTTATTCAATTATGCAAAGATAGTTATGTTGTCCATTGGTATGAAATAAGATTGTAAGCTAGATTGATTTCATTCATAGCTAAAGGTGATAGTTGTAGGCTATGTGGGATATTGTAAAGTTGGTTAGTATTATTAAAGATATTTTGTAAATGTCTTTCATTTTGAAAATATATCAAAGTTATGAGTTATTTCAAATCTTATAAAATTGTGTAATTATTCATATATTTTATACATTTGACATGGATGTCAAACATGTATTATAGTGTTATTAGAAGGGTCTTAATTACCAATAATAAGTTGTAGGTTTTATTGTGTGTTATTAAATTGGAAATGCATGGTGTATTGCATTGTGGTATATGATAGAATGGAAAATATTGATGTATTCATATGTACAAATAATTTCTTTGTTATGCCTTAGTGTTTCACATCATTCTATATCAGTAACATTTCCTTACAATTTGTTGTGCTAGTATTTTACTTAATTGGTAGGGTTGTTAAGAATTATTGTGTATCGCTAACATGTATAGGGTTATCATTCCTTATTTTTTGGGTAATAAATAAATAGAAAGTATGCAAGTCTTGCCATTATGTTAATAAATCAATGTTTGATTCTTTGGAAAGGCATAAGGTTGTAGAGACATGGACATGATCTAAAGAGATCTAGATCATTCTTGTAGTTATTTTGAGTGATTATTATCTTTTATAAAGATTAGTTGTATTCATATAAAGTTGTATTGATTGTGAATTTGTGAATAAGGTTGGTGTTTATTGATAAAAGCTATTACTGGGAATTGGAACAACTTTTATAGTTGGGTCACGTTCAAACTTGGGTGTTTCATTTTGAAGGAATGTATTTTTTTGTTTGAGCATTAATTTTGTTCATAACTAAATGGAATTTTTTATTAAATTAAACTATTGTAGTTATGTATATTAATGGTTGTGGGTAATTATTATCAATGGTATATGAAGGTGGAAATAATCATGAGTAAATGTATGAAGTGTTCATAGACACTTAGATATGTATATTCCTTGTATTATATAATTTATGTTGCATTTATCTTATCGTTTAAAGGTAGAGTTACTATAGTCTCGAATAAGCTCTATACTTTCAAATAAAAATCAATTTCATTTATAGTAATAGGAAATGCTAAAATGTAATAGTATTATACTATGAGTTCAATTGGTTTCTCCATTTACTTGACTAGTAACATTTCATTACAACCCTCAATCTCATTATGAAATTGTTGGTTACCATTTTAATGTATGATGGTGTGTTAATGACTGTTAGTGTGGTTCAATATAAGGTTGAATGCTTATAAGAAGTGGAGTGTTGAAACCATTATGATAATAAAAATTGAATGAATCAAGTTTTAGCATGGCCTTGATTATTTATGGTAGGATAAAAGGGAATTAACACCAAATAGTATTGGCATTGATTCCTATAGTTTTTGGTTTGGATTTAAATTTCAAGACTTGTTAAATACCTACTTGATTTCATATGAAATGGTTATCTATAAATTAATAATGTAATCTATATAAAGGTGCATGTAGACCCACACACACACACAACCACATTCAAAGTGCATATATATATCATTATGCATGTTAATTGTAATAAGAACTTGTTGATAATTAAAATGTGTGCCATAAGTAATTATGAAGTAATGTGACTTCATTTTTTGAGATATCCATTATTATTTCATAATTTGGTGCATTAGAGAATGTAAGAGGTTTGAATTAAACTTCATGTTAACTAAAACTTATAACTTCAAGATGGATAATAAGATGCAAGTATAGTATTTTAGTATCCATTATATGTTTTCAATGGAATTATTAAATTTAAACATAAATATATATGTTTTTATATATAAATGTGAGATAAAATATATATTATGAATATATGTGTATGAAACTTTCACATAATCGAGATATTTGTATGGTTAAATTTACTTGGTGAAAGCATAGTGTAATAACTTATGTGGCATGAAATGTAATGTGGTGTAAATCAGTCAAGAGAGTGACATGTATATAAATTTTATCTATTACATACAAATAAAGGAGTAGAGAATAAATAAAGTGAAGATATGGGGTTAGCCTAGTAATCATGAACTGATCTCCATAGATTATTATTTAGAGTGGAATAAGTCATGAGGCTAGGCTATAAATACAATATACTTGCCATTATTTAAAGGGTCATTAAATGGGTTTGTTTCATTAGGAAAATATGTTGTGTATTGTATGAGTAATAATGTTTAAACCATTAAGTGGTAGGAGTAGACTATATGAAAAGTATGATTGGAAATCATCCCGTTGGGTTAAACACTGATACCGATGGCTTACACTCATATTTATTATATATTGGGTTCATAATCTTAACTCATTATGCAGATCATGATTTGGTTTATAAATTAATGTATGAAGAATTAAGCCTTGAGAATATTACGGGTATGAGACTAGTACAAGTTGTTGAAGGTTATTGAGAATGTAAACTAATTAGCCTTTACCTATAACTACCTAGTCAATCGTATTGGATGAATGTAAAGTTGTAATTATTGTATATGTTTGATTCCATTGTTGTTCTAGTGAATGATCTTGGCCAACTGTGCTGATAATTTGAGAAGAGGTTCTAGAACATGTCGTTAACATGAAGTTTAAAATTTAAAATAAATTTGATCTGTTTTAAAGCATTGCATCTTGCGAATAAATGTTGTAAATGCTGATTTTTTTGAGTTTGTCTTATTTTGATTATTGAAACATACTTTTTTAATTCTAGAATCGTTTATGAAAGCTAATGAATTGTTATAAAGATCATGATATCTATTTTTATAAAATTTTAATTTTTTTATGAAAAATGAGTTTATTACATGCTCATATGTCCCAATTTATTATAAGCTTCATATTTGAGAACATAACTTTCATATTGATTTTTATAGATTCACTCCCCACTAGAAGAGTTCGAAATAATAGAATAAGGAAGATCTTGATCCATAGAGGGATTCACACAAAACCTTGCATGAACCATATGATTTCTTGATATTGATGAATAGGGTTATGATAAATAACCTAAATTCCAATATCCATAGCTCTAATCTTGGCTTGCTCTCAACTTGTAAATGCCTTGCTCTGTTCTTAAGCTTTAATCTTCAACCATAGTCTTTCAACTTCTCACTAGGATTGATAGCATCCTATTTTTGACCATATTTAATAAGAACCTTTGAAATATTTTTCAATGTATTTATATCCTTCATAAACCTCACATTCATAGACTCATCTCATTCCATTCATTTTTCCCATCTACTTTCATTCATTCACTTACTAGCTTCACATTAGTTAATAGCTCTTCAAGGCTCAAAACATCAAATCTTATTTTATATCTTATGAATATAAACTTATATAATGTATGAAATATACTAGGCATAACATACTTGTCTCAACCCCTTTTAACCTCTTACTCACTCTCCAACATTCACTTACCACCTCAAACTTAATAGTGAGGCTACCTTCTTGTAACCCTTTTTTTAATAATATCTTTAGTTAGAACATTATTTAAGTAATATAGAATATATAATACCATATTTTGGAACCATATATCTTCATCTTGATTTCAAATAATTTTCATAATCTAACTATTTATAAAAATACCTTTTTTCTTGTAACCACCTGGCCAATTAACCTTCCTAGCCCTCCATACACTTGCTTAGACTTCAAATTCATATAATACCATACTATACTAGGTCACAACCTCTTGAATCCTATTCCACATGTAAAAATACATTTATGTACAAATTTTTATCCTTTTTCCATATTTATAACCAAAGTTATTGAGGTTTTCATTTCAAAACCCTAATTAGGCTATTATGTAGGTCTATACAGGCTGAGAGGCAAATAAATAGCCTAAATTAATTTCAAAGACTATTTAAACCCTTGTGATACTTTGAAAACCTTTTTAATATATATATTTACCCTTTAAAACCAGTATTTGGTCTTAATATTCATTTTATCACTCCTCACATGTGTATACACAGAATTTTGGGTATTAATGAAACATTGTGTCACTATATTGTACTAACCTTTGTAGTTAGGTTCATTAATTCAAGGACATAAAGGAATATATTCAATTATTATGGTATTTTATACTCTAAAATTACATTTCTCATAGTTTCTTGGAGTTAAGGATCCTTCATAAAGCTCTCACATGTAAAGATATAGAGTTCTTAATGCTCATAAATGATTGTGTTTTTTTATAATTTATTATTGTGATGAAAGTCTATGATTATACAAAATAATAACTCATATAATACCTTACTCTAATTAATTAAAAACCATTAAATATTTTATAAATATTTTAAAAAAACATCAACCCTATCAATCTTCCTTTTATGCCAAATTATGGCCAAATAGAATGGTTTCTTTAAGGAACTGAGAACACAACATAGAGTTGGGATAGAAAGTTCATTATTTGGGGATTGAAGTAGTATTATTTACTATATTACCATTATTTTATCATAATGTATATTTAAATCATAAATAACTTGTTAATCTAATCATTTATGGACCTTAATCCTCTCTTCTTTACTGACTACAACCTCACTTTCCTTTTCGACTATAAACTCATTTCTTGACTCAGACATGCAAAAAAACATAAGAAAGTTTTTCTATATCATTAAGTTATTTTATAAAAAAACACATGATAAATAATTTGAATTATACTTATAATGGGAGAGTGAACACACAAAACACAATTGTTTTCTATTAACATGTAACATCAACATTGACATGTACAGTCCATTCTTGTACTCTACCATTATTAGACAGTGTTTATTATTGTTTATTGCTCCATATTACTATTCCATTCTCAAATATTTATTTATTACATCCTATCATAATATCCAAAACCACTCCTTCCTACATTACAACTTTTTTTTTTATTTCATCATGTAATCTTTCCTACTATCTTAGTAACTTTTATGCAAAGCTCTCTTACATGGCCAACTCAACGTAGGAGTGGTAGTTAAATTTGAAAATTACTCTTAAATTTTAATTATATTTTATTTATTAGGATTAAAATTTATTCAATCACTCTTTTCATGACCCCTTAGAATCTTTTTACAAACATTATCTCTCCTACTCACTTCATAATATGCACATGGTCCTTCTATGCTTAGGTCTAGGATTTGAGTTTTCAAACTTTAAATTTTGGAGGAAAAAATATAATTACATAAAAAAAACACTCCTTAATACTAATTATAACTCTAAATAAAACAAATGGACCCTATAGGATCTTTCACACACACTTATATTCCAAAATGGATTATCTATGACCCCTAACTAGCATATGAGTCTTCAATTACTAAAAAATTGCTTTGATACCTATATTTTCTTACATGATACTCCATAAGAGGGAGAAAATTGAGTTATATCACAATATTATTATTTATATTCTTCCAATTTTTCTTCATTTGTCTTTCTTTTCTTCCTTCCTCTTTGTTTTTCTCACATTTACCTTTCTCAATTCTATCTTTCTTAGTCTTCATTATTCTATTCCTTACTTTATTCTTCCATATTCTTCTCCTCAATTATTTATCTGGTGAAAAAATCCATACTTATATTTCATTTTTATTCAATTCATGGTTCTCATACACTTCTTTATCCTTCTCTTCAGCTACACTTATACAAATAGTATCATCCATGTGAATTTTATGAGTGTCATGAGACAAAATTACCTCTTCACTAACTCTTTGAGATCATATGTTTGGTTTTAATGTTCTATTACATAAATTTGTATCCATATACATGTTTTTATCCTCTTAAATCAACTTGCCTCTTGGACATGCTTCTTGGAAACTTTTTCCACTATCTTCCTCATTCCTTGGTTCATCCAACTCTACTACAATATTATCATGCAAGCTAGTCATATTCTCATCTTGTCTTGGATTCATTTACTTATCTTTGTCATGATTTATCATGAGATATAGTGGCTCATCCCATATATTAATTATTTTATTATGAGGTAAAACCTCTTCTTGTTGCTCCATACCTACACTATCCATAAAATCAATGCTTGTCATTTCTTGTTCAAGAGTTTTGATAGTTTCTTCATCGTTGTCAGTACCTATACCATCTAACTCTTCCTCAATATCACCTATTTATTTTTTAATCTCACTCATGATCTTCTCTTTCTATTAGTAAACTTTATACAACCCTTTTAATGGACTGAATAACTCTTATAAAATCTCAAATTCGTCTTTCAACGTGAGATCATCTATCTCTCCATGTTGTTCATCAAATTTAGGACCCTGTTGTCCATCTTCTTTAAAATTATATTATATATCAACATGTGAAATCATTAACTATTAACTATTCAGTAGGTATTCATTATCCATAAATGATTCAAATCTATTTTCATTTGAACTCTCACCTTTATTACCATTTGTGATTATTGACATTCTTTTCCATGCTTTGTATTCTTTCCTCATGACCTCATTCATTGATTCAAAGAGATCATCATCATTATCATCAATTATGTGCTTACCTTTCCACTTTGTTTTATCTCTTCACTCTCTTCATCTTGTTTCTTCGTTGGATTACTTATTTGCATCAACATCCTTTTGTCCTTGATTGGTTACACCATGTCTTCTTGCTTCTTGGGCTTGCAACTTCCTTCTTTCTTCATGCTCTCTTGAAGTGTACCTATAAAATTATCTTTTCCAAAAAAATTCATGATCTTAATGACCCACATTTTACCTTTCATATGATTAGAATAATATTTAAATCTTACATCACCTTATTAACTTGAACCATCAATTGATTTCTGCCCTTCAACATCTCCTTCATACCTCTTTTCTTGATACCTTGTCATGTAAACTCAATATAACCTACTCTCTATCCTTTCCCACATGCTTTGCTCTTGTCTTCCACTTAAATTCTTAACTTCAATGACCTCTTACTTGAGGTTTTTCTTCTTCACCTTATTGATTGGTTTATTGACCCACTTAGGCACAACATATCCATGATATTGTTCTATTTTTGAGGACTAAACTTTGATCTTCTTTATCCCAACATGTATTTCAAAATTCCCCTTCTCATATTGACAATAAAAATCAAGTCTTAAACATTCATTTACCTCATTTGAGAATTATTTCATGATCATATTCTCCCTCATGTCTTCATGGCTTGTAATCATTTCTTTCTTGTGATCTTTCTCTTTTGATACTACTATAATGCTTGTCAAAGCATCATGTAACTCTTATTCTATCTCATCCTTAGCATGTTGAGAATCTTAAATTATCATCATGTTATATTCCATAACCTATCCTTTTCCTTTATCATCTTCATTCATCTTAATGGGTGATTTATTCAAACCATTTCTCACAAGCCTTAGGGTCTTATTCTTGACCTTTATCCAGCTTTTCTTTACACTTTCACACACACACACACACACACACACACACACACACACACTTAAAGGCGATATTAGAATATAAAACAAGAAACCAACAAGTATTTATAAATGTATTTTACTTAGTCATTCTCCTCTTTTTCTTATCTTATCTCTCAAGTGTTTCTCTTGAAATTTCTCTCTCCATGTTCTCCTCAATGAGAACTCTTTTCTCAACTTCTCTTTCAGGTTACTCTCTTATAAACTCTTCATCCTTCATACCTCTATGGGATATGTTATCATTGTCCTTTTATTTCCTCAAGAAATTCATCTTATGCCTTTTATCTCTCCTAAGTACCTCTATTATTCACTTTAATATATTTATCACATTATATCCAAACCATTAGCTTTCTCGATCCTTTATGAGCCTCACCATGAGTTCTATCTTCTTAATACTTTTCCCCAATTCTCTTCTTGTCTCTTTCACTTCTTTTTCTATCTTCATCTTCTCTCTTTTTCTATACTTTCTATGCCTCACTTGGACATGTCACTTAGAATGTTTTTTTACTTTCTCTTCTTGGACCTTACTTAGGTCTCCTTCTAACTTGACTCTCACTTGGAGTCTTCCTCTTCTCTCTCTTGAGCTTCAATTTTCTTTCCACTTTATCTTCTTCTAAATATCTCTTGACTACTCTCAAGTCCTTTATATTGGACTCATGGGATTTATATTTTTTCTTCTCTAATATTTTATTACTCTATTCTGAAATCAATATTTCATATCTTCGCCACACTCTTTTCTCACAATACCTCTGCAATTTCACTTTATGCAATCTTTATAACATTCTTTGCCAATCTCAAATAAATAATATTTAATAACTCAAAACAAAAATAAACCAAGATATTACCTTGATATAATAAAAAAATTATGTAGAGGGTTATGATAAGAAACCTACACTCTAATATCCTTGGTTATAATCTTGTCTTGATCTCAACTTGTAAATGCCTTGCTCTATTCTTAAGATTTAATCTTCAACAATAGTCTTCCAACTTCTCACTAGGCTTGATAGCATCCTCTTTTTTAACCTATTTACTAAGCACATTTAAAACATTTCCCAATGTCTATAAATACTTCATAAACCTCACATTCATCCACTCAACTCATTCCATTCATTTTTCCCATCTCCTTTCATTCACTCGCTTACTAGATGCACATTAGTTAATAGCTCTTCAAGAATCAAAACCTAAAATATTATTTTATACCTTATGAATAAAAAATTATATCATGAATGACATTTCCTAGTCATAATATATTTTTCTCAACCCCTTTTAACCTCTTACTCACTCTCCAACATTCACTTACCACCTCAAACTCAATAGTGAGACTACTTTCTTGTAGCCTTTTTTTTACTAATATCCTTATTTATAACATTATGTAAATCATATAGAAGATATAATCCCATATTTTTTAACCCTATATCTTCATTCTACTTTCCAAGAATTTCCATAACCTAACTATTTATGAAAACACCCTTACTTTTGTAACCACCTTGCCAATTAGGCCTCCTAGCCTTCCATACACTTGCTTAGACTTAAAATTCATACAAGAACATACTACACCAGGTCAAAAACTCTTAAATAATTTTCCACATGTCAAAATAAATTTGTTTACAAATTTTTATCCTTTTTCCATGATTATAACCAAAGTTATTGGGGTTTTCATTTCAAAACCTTAGTTAGGCTATTATGTAGGTATGTACAGGCTGAGAGGTAACTAAATAACATCAATTAATTTAAATTACTATTTAAACCCTTATTATACCTATAAAACATTTTTACTATCTATATTTACCATTTAAAACTAGTATTTGGTCTTAACATTCATTGTATCACTCCCCACATGTATATACACAAAATTTTGGGTACTAATGAAACATTGTGTCATTGTCTTGTACTAACATTTCTAGTTAGGTTCATGATTTTGAGGTCATTAAGGCATATATTCACTTATTATGGTATTTTATACCATAAACTAACCTTTCCCATAGTTTATTGGAGTTAAGCATCTTTCAAAAATATCTCACATGTAAAGATACTAAGTTCTTGATGCTTGTAAATGATTATGTTTTTTTTAATATTTGTTCCTATCATGAAAGTCTATGATCCTAAAAAAACTAACTCACACAATACCTTCCACTCATGAAATACACACCATGAAATATTTAATGACACTTGAACAAAAACATCAATCCTATCAATCTTCCTTTTATGCTAAATTATAACCAAATAGAATGGTTTCCTTAAAGAATTGACAACAGGGCATGGAGATGGGTTAGAAAGTTGATTATATGGGGCTTAAAGTAGTATTATCTACTCCATTACCATTATTATATCAACATATAGATTCAAATCATAAATAACTTGTTAATATAATCATTTATGGACCTTAATCCTTTCTTCTTTACTGACTTCAACCTCACTTTCCTTTTGGACTATAAACTCATTTCTTGACTCAGACCTATAATAACGCACAACAAGGTCTGAATATATGCTCAAGGGATTTTATAAAAAAACACATGATAAATAACATGTATTATAATTCAAATGGGAGAGTGAACACACAAAACACAATTCTTTTCTATTAACATATAACATCAACATTGACATATACAGTCCATTCTTGTACTCTGCCATTCTTGGAGAGTGTCCATTCTTCTTTCATGATCCATCTCACTCTTCACTTCTTAGATATTTATTTCTTCCCTCTTATCCTAATCTCCAAAACCCCTCCTTCCTACACTATAACTTATTTTTTATTTCATCATGCAATCTTTCTTACTATCTTAGCAAATTTTATGCAAAGCTCTCTTACATGGCCAACTCAATGTAGGAGTGGCAGCTACACTTGAACATGACTCTTGATTTTCCATGACCTTTAATGGATTAGGTGTAAAATTTATTAAATAATTCTTTTCATGACCCATTTTACCATTTTTTAAAACATTCTCTCTCCTACTCACTTCATATTATTCCCATGGTCCTTCTATGCTTAGGTCTAGGATTTGAATTTTCAAACTTTCACTTTTGGAGGAAAAAATACAAGTACATACAAAACACACTCCTTATTACTAATGATGAATCTAAATAAAAAAAATGGACCTTATAGGATCCTTAAAACACACCTATATCCTAAAATGGATCATCTATTACCCCTAACTAGCATATGAGTCTTCCACAACTAAACATTTGCTTTGATACCTAGATGCTCTTGCATAAGATCTGGTAGCAAAATCAAAAGAAATCAAGTATCCTCTTCCCAAAAATATAATGGGAGCCTATGTATCTTAACCTATTTTGACATCAAATTTATATTTACTTTCTCATGATTAAATCTTGGCCTCTATTTTCTTAGAAATAAACTAGATCTCCCCAAAAACTAGTGCCCTCCCATCAAGATATTAACACATTCCTCTCAATTATTACATCAAAATAGGAAAAATTCATTGCTCATATCAAAAATTTCTAAATTATTCTTTAAATTCCATGTTATGGATTCCCATTTTATAAAAACATCTATATTGGGATGAGCTCCCAAAAACTTGCCCACAAGAGCATGCATTAATCTGGAAGATGATTTTGCCTTGAGAGAATCTGGCACATCTATATGAAATACTCATAAATCCTTTGAAATTTTTAACTCCTAAAATAGATAAATTTTTCCTCATATTCCCCTACTTTACCTTTCAGTTATTATTCCCAAAAAAAATTTTGATTGGGGCCTCCATAAAAGCTCATTGTCCCCTTTTTTTCATATTCAAAATAATCACCTTATTTTTTCACCTACAATCTGACACATCTGACCTGGAGGGTCCACTTTTGTTTCCTTATTCACATATATAGAATTACTATGTCCTTGAACATCACCCTCCACATCACTATCTCCACCACTTCATTCCCACTTAGAATCTTTTGAAAACTCACCTCTCTCCATCCTTTTATTTTAATCTAATAAATGTTTTATTTCCCTAAAATTTATTAATAAATTTCTTAGAAGGGTTGGTCATATGGAAAATGCATGGAATATGCAATATAGGAACTAATCTATAGTCAATGTTGATAAGTCTATTTTAGAATAAAAATTAGAACTACTTGACTATCTACTATAATATACTTTTTTACAGCCCTGATAGGATCATATGATATGGTCTTAGGAGTAAACTAGATTTGGAAGCATAGGGAAAAGGTAGATTTATTTGAGAATAAAGAATAATCTTTAGATGATTTGGTGAATGAAACTTTAAATTCAAGGCAAGAAAATGGAACTTAAGGCAAGGAAAATATCAACCATTCAATTAAAGAATGCTTGATGTAAGGGTTGTGAAATTTTTATGGTCAAGATAGATGAGGTAAGATAACCTAAGGAACCAAGCATTGAGGATTATCCATTTTTGTATGAATATCAAGATTTGTTTCTAGAATCTTTACCTAGACTACCTCCTAAAATATAATTTGACTTCACAATTGATATCATCCTAGGATTTGAATCTCAATCCAAAATACATATAGAATGACACAAACTAAACTTTTGGAATTAAAATCATAACTCCAAGAAATGTTGTCTAAAGTTTTGATCTATCCCAATGTGTCACCTTGGGGAGTGCATGTGGTGTTTTTCAAAATAGGATGGAACTCTTCATGTGTGCATAGACTACAATATGCCGAATAAGATAACTATTAAGAACATGTATCTTTTACCTCGTATTGATGATCTTTTTTTTATCAAATTTGAGGAGCAACAACATTTTATAAAATTAAACTTAAATCATAGTATCATAAACTAAGGATTAAGGAGGAATATATCCCTAAGAATGATTTTAAGATGAGGTATCAACATTATGAGTTTACGGTTATACATTTTGGGCTAATAAATTCACATAAAACCTTCATGAATCTTATGAATAGTGTGTTAAAGGATTAATAGATCAATTTGTGTTTGTATTCTTAGATGATATTTTAATATATTATAAATATTAATAAGAACACTTGTCATACTTTAAACTGGTGTTGCAACACTTGTGAAAGCATAAAATCTATCAAAAAAATTTAAAGTGCATCTTCTTTCAAAAAAAGTACAATATTTGGAGCAAATTATGGCCAAAACAGGGTGTCTACACATATTATTTCAAATAAATAGATATTTTTAGATATGACAAAGATAAAATCCATCATAAAATGGCCCACACCTAAAAAATTTCATGAGGTTCATAACTTTAATGGTCTATCATGGTATTCCATTAAGTTTTTACCTAAATTCTCAAGGATAGCAAACCCCATTACCTCCTTGCACCATAAAGAGAAATGATTACTATGGAATGAAAAGTGTGAAGAAGCCTCCCAAATATTAAAAAAGGGACTTATATCTACACCATTAATGTGTGTTTCAGATCCAAACAACCATTTTTTATAGTGAAAAATATTTTTAGGATGGTTTGGGAGGAGTATTTATATAATAAGTCTTGGTAATAGCTTATGAATCTCAAATAATATAGCCTTATGAAGAAAATTATTTCCAATATGATTTGGAATTCATTACCATAGTGTGTGCATTATAGGTTTGGAGGCATTATATATTAGGAAAACTTTTTTATCTCAAGATTAATAAATTTTAACTTAAGTATATATTCATGAAACCAAAAAGGGATGCTCAACAAAGGGGATGGCTTGAGTTTTTTTTAGGCTATGACTTTGATATAATATATTGTAAAAGGAAAGGAGAATAGATTTTTAAATGCTCTTACATATAAGGTACATAACAACTATGGTTACTATGTGAACTACCTATCAAGATCATGGTTTTAAATTCTCTCATGGAGATGAATTCTATGAACATGTTAATAAAGATCTTGTAAAAAACCTAAAATATCATAAATATGACATATTTCATTCTGACAAAAATAGACTCTTAAGGTTCAAGGGAAGAATGTATGTGCTAAATTGATAGACTTTGAGAGTTGGTTCTCAGGCATGCATGAAATATTCCATACTCTAGTCATACAAGAGTGACCAAACTAATGGAATAATTTAGGCCATTGTATTTATAGAAAGGCATCAAGAAAGATGCAACTAAATTTTTATTAAAGTGATTATAAATTCAATATGTAAAATTAAAACATGTTCATCCTACAAGGTTTCTATACTACCATGACAATCTATAATGAAAGTGGAAAGATATTAGCATGGACTTTGTCTAGGGGCTACTAGTGTATAGAAACATGCATGATATTATTTTGGTAGTACTTAATAAGTTGACAAAGGTGGCACATTTTATACCATGAAATTTGATAAATGATACATTGGTATTGGAAAAAAGGTTTGTATAGAAATTTTTTAGATTGCATGGAATTCTAGAGAAAAGTATTGCTAATAGAACCTCTTAATGTAGCCTTGGGAACACAATTAAAATTTATTACAACCTATCATCCTAAAAAATTTGGAAAACCAAAGGGTAAACCAAGTCTTAGATGATATTTTGAGGATGTATTGCATGGACCAACAATACAAATGGGAATAATATCTTCCATTAGTTGAGTTTTCTTATATCAATTCTTTTCACTCAACTTTGAAAATGACACCATTTAAGCCTTATATAGTATAAAATTTATAACACCTATCAATTAGGACATGTTGTAAGACAAATTAATATTTTGGCCTAAAATGCTAGTTAAAATAGATGAACAAGTAAGGTTGATTTGAAAAAGGTTGGTTGAAGCCAATGATAGGTAGAAAAGTTATGTTGACTTAAAAAGGATAGCAAGGTAGTTCTAAGTTGGGGATAAAGTTTTTCTACATGTTAACCCCCAAAAGATCCTAATAATTTTTTTTAAATTATTCAAATTGGTACTAAGATATGTAGGACCTTTTGAGGTTTTACAAGTGATAAATCTTGTTGCATATAAAATTGCTTTCCCACCAGCACTTGCTCAAATTCATAATGTTTTTCATTTATATTATTTGGATAAATATGTGGTTGATACTTCACCACTTGATTGGAATTCCTTAAAAGTATTGAATCTAAGAGTGGTAATAATATATCCCCTTAGAATACTTGAGTCATGCAAGATTAGATTTCATAATATATAAGTGGCTCAATGTAAGGTACATTGAGATCAATATTCTGAAGATAGTGCCACTTAAGAGGATTGTGAGGAATTCCATAAATTTTTTCCCCATTTATATAATAAGATATACTAAAATTATGATAATTTTTGTATTTTTTATTTTTATAATGTTATTGACATGATGACTTTTTAAGAGAGTGGAAGGATGTTACATCCCAATTTTGTCCCTAATGGAAACTACAATAACATTTATGGTTAATTATACTATTTTTTAGTCTAGGTGATTTAGTTTTATAGTATTTAATTTAATTTAATTTATATTTTGATATCTTGGATGTTGATTAGTTTCAAATAATTGGTTAAAGTATGATTAGGATTTCATTTCTCCATGCAAGTCAACAAACCATTAGTAGTGGAATAAAATAGGTAAATGAACTCACAATGCAATGAATTAAACCTGAAATGGAAGCTCACATGGTTTTTACTAGGTATTCTATGGTATTACTATTAGAGGATAATGGTGAAGACTTTGGTAATAGGTTTAATAAAAGTAGATATTGATTGCTTTCGTGAAAGGAAGGATTTTTTTAGAAAGCATAAAAAAGAGATTATAACATGATATATATGATGGTGAAGGAGAAAATAAGAATATAATATAAATTAGAATTACATATTATTTTGAAGGGAAATCTCTATTTAAATACCAATTTAGGAAAGTAAATAAATATATTCTAGGTTTTTATGAATTGGATACTATAAGAAGTTTTCAATGTTTTGATTTCATGGGTAATTGAAATTTGTAATTTTTTTTGTGGTTTTGACCCTAAATAGTTATAGCTCATTCTTTATTTTTTAAAATCCCTAAATGGTTGTAGCATATTTGTATTGATTTGAAACCCTAAATGGTTTTATATTATTCCTTTTTTTTAATCCCAAAGTGGTTGAAGTATATTGGATGTTATTTTTTCCATATACAACTATAGTATATTGTTGTTGTTTTGCGATTAAAAAACTACAATATATTGTTGTTTTTTATCCTAAATGATTGTAGAAAATTATTATTGTCTTGACTCATACAATTGTATCATATTATATTTGTCTTTCCTTATATGGATATAGTACATTGATTATGGTTTGAGCCTAAATGGTTATAATATATGGTAGTTTTTTATTTATTTATATGGTTATAGCTTACTACATTTTGAAGGACGTCAATATTATCTATAAATGACTAAATATATGGTGGTTGTAGCTCATATAAATACATATGGTTGTGTACAACTTATCCTTAAATTTTATATATATATATATATATATATATATATATATATATATATATATATATATATATATATATATATATATATATATATATATATATATTGGTTCGAATTGTTTATATGTTATTAAGACTTACCTATCATGGAATTCAATTTCAAAGATCATTTTCTCCTTATATAACTATGGGTGTGAGTTCGATCTCACCCACAATCCTATAAGGGTACATGAGTATTTAAAATTGAGTGTTCCTATAAGTATTCCAAATTTAATTTTGAATACATGAGTACTTAAATAAATATAGCCTCTGATTGAACTATAAACTCTGTGTTATTATTATCATCATGAGATTTTGTTTTGGCTGTATTAGTAGTTACTTGATAGCTTAGAAATTCCTGTCTACTAATTAGAAGTTATTCAGTCTTTGATTAAGTTGGTTTAAATACTAATAGGTAAAATTTGATAGTATGACCTAGATTGGGAAAATCTAAACAAACTAAATATAGATATATACCTATAGGTGGTTGTTACAACCACCTATAGGCCTATAATCTATGATGGAAAACTCCTTAAAATGGATATATCATGAGAAATTAATTAACCAAATAGTTATTTTAAAGTATGAATATTGGTATTTATATAGGTTGAGTTTATTATTATAATAATGTAACTATAGGGATGTATGGAGATTTATCATGATAAAAATGGATATATATAACTGGTTTTATTATATAAATAGTATATCATAATTAAGGATAATAACTAGGTATTAAGTTTATAGATGTTGAAATTATACTATATGGTATAAAGTTAAGTATGTTGAAGTTTTAAGTAAATACTATGGAATGATTAAAAAATTTATACCAATTTTTTTATAATTACCCTCTCGTGTGAAAGACACCAATATGATATTTTCTTTAGGACTCTCTTTATGGGTAGATTAGATTATTTAAATTGATTTCATTATAATTAAATTTTGTTTATGATTAGTACTTAAAAAGGTCATATTTATTGTTTAAGGGATGATGAGTGGTAGGCACAATGTATATTTAAAATTCACTCATCATTGGTTAAATAAGAATGATGTAGATGACTATATGGTGTAGAAAAGAGTAATGCTTATGTGGAAAATGAGATATATTATTTTGAAATATGAAAATACTTTAAAAATGATTTGGCCAAATTGATGTTATAGATATACACATTATCTACTACTGTAATTTATAATTTGCATGTTTTTTGAGGTCATAATAGATAAAGGTGTACATGTATGCACCTAAAAACTAGACGATGTAAAGTTTATGATATGAGGTCTAATGATGATGTCATGATCTTATAATTATGCTCAAGTGTGTTCTCTCTAATGTTATAATCCCTAATTTCTTATTATCTCTCTCTTAGACTCTCCAAAATATATATTTTTCTAACATTTTGAAAATTTCCTATCTTATTTTTTAACTCATTCTAATTAGGATGAAATTGCCTTATTTGGGAACAAAACTATCCTTTTTTGTTATAAAACTACCCTAAAAATAATGGAACCTCCATAGTAGTTTTAAAAACCACCTTTATGAGGTGGTTTCATCATAATTAAGGGTAGTTCTATAAACTCATATAGTAATTTTGCCATGGAATGTGGCATTTTCATAACCGTCATGTACAAACAGGGGAAGTTACATCATTGTTTGCTCATGTGTTACTTTTAGATTTTAGAACTAGATTTTCATGTGTTTACATGTTTTTATTTACATTTATTATTTTTTCCACATTTAATCTACCTCATGACTACCTAGTTCTATCCCACTCTTATCTATATCACTCCCCATCCTTCTTAAGTGTAAATTTTAATTAACCAACATTTAAACTCACCCTTACAAGCTTCATGCTTCTCCTAAAAATATCTCATTTTTTAGATGAATTTGAGATCCAAAATTTTTTATTGAAGTTTTTTTTTTAAGCTTATTGCATCCAAAACCTACATTCCATTGATTTTGAGCTCCATCCTTGATTATTTTCATGCTAGACTACACATTTGTAGATAAGGGAGGTCATTGAATTAGCAATCAATTCATTGTAATTAGTGCATCGGCCAACTAAAATAAACCAATCTATTGTTTTTAGTTGCATCCTTATTCATTATCCTTTTGATAATGTTATTTTTCTATCACCCTTGGTTAGAGAATTCCTACAGTCTTGTTTGAGTAGAAGAGCTAGCATGATGAGGACAAAATCATATCAAATGCATCTCTTACTTCTATCTAGTCTCACCTTGATTAGGTTGGGGTTTTTTAGTTTTATTTTTGTTTATTTATTCAATATATTAGAGTGTTTTACTTTATTTATATTCACTAGATTATATTTCATTTCAAAAAATCAATAGATATGACAATAAATAACTCTTTCTTTCCTTTTCTTTCATAAAAAATAATAGTTAGTTTCTTTATTGTTTGCATCTGCATCATATATTTATTAAAAGTACTTAGTTTTTCATTTAATAAATAGATAATATTTATAAAACAAACCAACCATTTTTAGTTTTGAAATAATTTTTTGTTTGCAAACGATCAAACACATAAGCACTTAAAAATCTATAATAACCTAGGCAAACATAAGATGTTATATTAGCATTGATTTTATTTATTCACGTGAGATAGGAATTTTGTTGTTATCTCTAATAATTATAAAATTAGAACTTATATCTTCACTTTTACTTCATAGTAAATATTTTAAACATAGTTTACATTTATCCAAAATAGTGAAAACTAGTTTTAGCTACATACACAAAGGATCTATAGATACTTGGTAGTTTTAATGCTTAAGGTATAAATCAAATTTTTATTTTATCTCATGTAAGAAAGACCTTAGTTTTCATAATAACTACATCAACTCATAATCTGAAAATACAAAAAAAGGTTCATTTAACTTGCATCTAAGAAAGGCATAAATCAACATTTGCATTGTTGGGCTAGATTTTATTTTCTTAGCATTGCATGCATTAGAAAAGTAATAGAAAAAAACACTAGAAAATGGATTGCATATATCTCTTTGATTTTACTCCCAGTTATTCATTTATCTTTAATTTTAGTCATTTATTTCTAGTAATTTATTTAGCTTACTTTTTTTAGTTAAAAAATTACAAAACCCCAAAATTAAACAAATAATCAAAGCCTTGTCCAAATGAGCAAGAACACCCCAAAACCTTGTTTATTAAAAAATTAAAAGTGTTATCACATAAAATCCTCAAAACAAAATCTTACACTTACACATTGTATTATATTTCCTCTTGGATGACACTCTCAGAGTGTCCTTATCTACATAGAAAAGGCCTTTTACCTAGAGTTAGAGCCATAGTTATTGGCATAAACATTCAATTTGATATTATAACTAAGATTAAGAGAGTTTTTTTCATTCCACACCTATCCCGCATCTCATTTTTAACTCCCTCAATGATCTAGAAGAGTAATAAAAGGTTCTTGACCTACCTATCATCATTCTTCCCAAAAACTAAGGCTACTTATACAACATTTTCCTTACCTAGCCACCCATTTCCCTTTTTATTTTATCCTTAGGACTAGCCTCATCATATATCATTCACATTTGTGTATTAAATTAACATGCATAGTCAACTTGATATATTCAATCATATTCCTTGATTCATCTAGCTAGATTGCCCTCACCTTGTCATTCCTAGCATAAATTAAGAGCTTTTCCTCCTTATCATTTATGACATAGAGTGACCTTGGAGTTATATTTCTACCCAGTTGGATGATCTCAATGAGAAAATTGACACAACAATAAAAATTGGTATCGACTCAAATATCCTTCATCACCCATCATTCCAAACCCCATTCCACCAAATAATCAACCTAATCCTTAGTTCCACCCATTTTCCATCCATTACATTAGTTGTCTTAGACAAACCTTAATAATTTGAGTGCACAGGTTATCATGTGCTTTCCACATGCATATAAATTGGTGAACCCAATGTGAAAGTCTTGTCTTTTTATGTTTTCCTCTTTTATTCCCTTATTTCTATTTTTATTCATCCCTCTACCTTTTCCATATTTTGGGGATATCCATATACCCCTCAAATATGTCTAGTCTAGATATATTTGAAATAAGTATGGATATTGACACTTATATAAGTTTTCAACCCTAAGGTGAAGCATCACTCTTCATTTGGAACACTAATAATCCCACACAAAACATGAATATGACTTATCAAATTTGACATTTAAATTCTCATACTAGATCAAGAGTGGTTATCTAAAAAGTGTGGGATCCATTACAGATCACTAGTAACTATCTTGAATCTACTAATATGACCCTAACTAATGGGACTGAGACTAGTTTCCATGTAGCAGTTAAGCCTTATATTAACCTAAAAAACCTTGATGTGGAAAGTATAATAAAATTAGATGACTACATTGAAAGAATCTATTATTTGGAGGATGGGTTGAATAGGCTTCAAGCACCTCAAAATCAACCCACTCCCATCCAAAATGTTCTTACAACTCTTGAGTAAAATGTGATGGCCCCCTTGAGTCATCAAACCCTAAAAGAATAGTTGTGGGATACCAACCAATCTTGCATAAGCATCCAATAAAATAAATCATTCAAAAAAACACTCATCATCTTAGAATAAACTTATATCAACTTTGGTGAGTCATATTTAAGATTTGGAGAGCCAAAAGGCTTATCCTAATCAGATCTATCTTAATTTTTTACCTGCACCAACTTACCAAGTACCTCAATATCATGTCAATCATCCTCTAATAAAACACATCCAAATCCAAAATCAAGAGACATTTTTACACATGGGGCACCTAAACATATGGTAGCCACCCCTATTTTGGTGTACCAAACTCCTATCCAAGATCCATTAGGAGGATATTCTTCCTACCTATCTTCTAATAACATGGTAATTGGTTAATTATCTTTGTACATCCATCCCACTCATGTGGGAAAAAAATTAGATGTCACCTTACATCCTTCCAACTAATGTGGTGAAAAAATAACCACCACATTATGTTTTTCCTATGAATATGATGATCAAGAAACTACCATGATATACATATTCTAGTTACATACCAGTCAACTAACCACCTATGTACACCAATCTAGTTCAACTGATGCATCCCATTTCTTCTAACCAATTACTTACCTACTTCCACATGTTCATTAAATCTACTCAATTGGATAACTATTTTCTAGCTTATTATAAGCTATCTCAACAAACCCCCTCTTTTCTACCTAGCAGTTATGTAACTAACCCCTATTTGACCCAAACCCTTTCAAATTATCCCATCATGCCTTAACTTTAATTTCATGGGGATTTATGTTGAATAATTAAAAGAAACCCTTGATTGAATTATATTAGTAACTCCCCTACCACATCCGTTAATATATCTTCCCAAGTTTAGATGGGAGTGAGATCATAATGCACACATCAAGACTTATGCCACAACCATTAGAGAAATATTACCTTGGAATGTGTTTTTTACAAAGATTTTCCCAAAAACCTAGAGGGGACCACTTTCAATTAGTATTATTGTCTCCCTGAGGCATCTATCCACTCTTTTTGACAATTCCTTGTCAAATAAAAATAATAATGAATTATCTACCCATTTCATCATGAGATCATAATAGGTTCTATATTCATCTACTAGTGTGCCAAATATGGATCAGATGGAATTATGTGAGATTTTAGTTCACTCCCTTAATAAGGATACAAAGGAAGATATGTAATAATTCCCTTATCAAACTTACAAATAATTTCTTGAAAGCACTTTTGGAATAGACCAAATAGCTATCGATAGTGGTGATCAGACTTATGGGACCAATGGATGTATTGTTACCCCTAACTAGAACAATGGGGGATTTAAAAACATAAACCGGAATGATGTTAATAACTAATGTCCCAATATTTTTAAATAAAATAGGAATGCCACTACTAAAGGCATGACTGACTAGAATAATAAACCAGCCCCTATTAATAATAACTAGAAGCAACCCATGAACAAAAATAATAAGAATAATAATAATGACAATATTATAAATATCTTATATTTTAGGAGAAATTGTGGTAGATTATATATAGGTTTGCAATGGTATAAAAATTTGGAAGAATTTAACACTTGATAATGCTATGTAGCTTCAACCACTATTATTTTAGATCTTAATTTCATTCTCAAGGGTAACTATATTAATCTACAGAGTGAGAATGAATTAATTTGGATTGATTTAATGGATGGAAACTATCATGTTAATTATGTATATTTGAAGCTTCAAAATTTGATAGAGAGGGGAAATCCATTGGGTCATATTGGGAATAAAAATATAAATCCAAAAGTCAACATCTTCAGCCGGTTAAGTGTCTAAAACATAATTCTTACATTGGATAATCTAAGTAAAAGAGGCCTTGATGTGGTAAATAGGTGCATACTGTGTGAGAATGCTTAGGAATTTGTTAATCATATCTTCCTTGATTATGTATACTATTTCAAAATTTAGGGTTCTTTTCTCCAAAGATTCAAAGTTTCTTGGGTTCTTCCTTCATCTATTATGGAGGCTTATTAGGCTTGGTATTGTCCCTTTATTAACCAAGAACTCATGGATATTTGGAATTTTGTTTTCCCTCATCTTCTATGGGGAATTTGGAAGGAACACAATAATAAAATATTCAGAGAAAATAAAATCCCCTTTGTTAGATTATCTAACAAAATCTATTCCCTCTTATCTAAAAATTTCAAAAATATAAGATGGGGAAAAAGGCATCCTTTCTTATTGTTTGAGGAAATTATTGCTAAGGAATGGACTCTTAACCTTGACAACATTCCTCTAATGGATTCTAAGATATCCTTGAGAAAATTTGTGAGATGGTTGGATCCTCAACCTAGTTGGGTGAAACTAAATTTTGACAGAGCTTCTAAAGGGAACCCTAGGCTTTTAAGAGGTGAAGGGGCTATACGAGATCATCAGGGAAATCTTATTTTAGAGTATTAAGGAAGCATAGGATTCTAAACAAATAATTTATTATAAGCATTATCAGCCTTGTGGGGGTCTAGTTGGCTTTTGATATGGGTTTCCAATACATTTTTATTGAATGGGACTCTCTCAATATAATTAACTATATCAATAAGAAGAATTTGGTTGTCTAATCTATATTACATATAATAGATTAAATTACTCAATTAAGCAAAGGATTTGAAAAAGGTATCTTTTATCATATGTATAGACATGGAAATATGCTTATTGATACCTTTGCTAATAGATGGGTAAAAGCCAATGAATTTAAATTTTGGAATAAAATGGAGGTTTGACCCAATCATGTCAATGATTTTATCAGCAAGGATAAATGTAATATAAACAATCCAGTTACGTAGGGGTCAGATCTATGATCAGGATTGACACATAAGACCAATCTTTGAAATGGGTGTTTTGATTATGCTAAGTCATAATAAATTTTTAATCATATCAAAATATGGTATAATTATTTTCATCATTACGTAGTTAACCAATACTACAATCATTTAAAGGCTATAGATATTTTTGAGTTCATTAAGTTTGGTGGCCCTTCAAGCATGGTTTAGAAAAGTTTGCAAATAGGTATTCTACCATGTGATGGGATTTAAATCACATGGAAATTATAAATGTGGATCATATAAGGAAAAATACAAAGGTTTGGAAAATTCTACACATAGGGGGTATAACAAACTTCATTGATCATATTTATGGATACGATACTTATCTCTTACATCAATTTGTAAAACATTGGGTAGAGTAGGTGGTTAATATTCATAACATTTCTATTGAAATCATAGAAGAGCTAATTTTAAGGGTTACTAGGATTAAAATAGAATAAAATAAATATATCATATTGACTAGAAACTTTTATCAAGAAAGGGACAAATTTATTATAGGTGATGAGAAGTTCATGGTTTTTTAAGGAGGATTCAAAAGAGAGGATTTTCCTATTCCATTTGACGAAGTGGCAAACCAAATCATAAGCTATGTAACCCTTGACAGAAGATATAAAGTGGTACATTACTATCATCTCCCTTTCTTAAATTATCTTCATCATAACATTCTTGTCAATATTCCTTTTTATATTTTACATTCCTTGGAACATTCGATCAAAAAAGTCCAAATGGGAAAAAAAATAGAGCCACTACACCATGTGGTTATTTTCATTATATATAAATTTTTTTAGGCTCAAAACCTTTCTCCTCAGTATTCAATTGCTAAAAATAATATTTTAAATGTGAATATATCTACCACTGGGCCTCCTAAATGGATTATGAGAAGTAGTTTCAAACCTAAACCTAAGAAGGATGAGGTTCATAGTAGGGCTGATAAAAAAGAAGAGGGTTATTTCAATGACCAAATGTTTCAAGAAACAAATTCAGTATTTGATCTTGAAGTGATGGAAAACCATAATGTTGAGGAACAAAATACTCAAATCAAGACTCACTTACCTAGAAATAGGGAAATGATCTAGGAGGATCATCATTGAGGAAAAACTGATCTAAAATAATCTCTTTCCTAGAGTTAAATGAATTCAAGGTGAAAAAATGGAAAAAACATAAAAGCAAGTAAAAAATAAAAGTATATATGAGGGGGGATCAATAAGCCACCAAACCACCCATATATATTTCATTATTTAATTATTTTACATATTTACCCTATTTTATACTTTCACATTTTTTAAATTCCATTCATGGGGAATTAAAGGTCATGATAGATGTAAATGGGGCCATTTAAATATTAACATGGCACCCATAGAATTACATTTTTTTACATTAATAATCCACCCAATTTTCATAACCCCCATGTGTATGTGGCCTTTAAACATGGAGGAAAATTATATTTTAAGAGAAATGCATTGAATGGGATAAGTCTCATCCCATAACCAAAGGTGTGGGAAGGGATTTTATCCCCTTAACTTTATTTAAAATATGTTGATAAATCCACCTATGCATTCCATAGGCTTGGGAAGGCTATAAAAGGTTGGTATTTTGTTTTGAGAGCATGAAGAATTTTTAAATGAAGCATTGCTGATAGATAAAGCTTTGATAAGCTTTTGTGAGCCAATGAAGAGATTTGGAAATGCATGAAGGAAGATTTTAGCAAGAAAGAGATATTGAAGAGAATTATTTTGAGACACAGGTATAAGTTGTTTACAAATTCATTTGGTGTATTCTAGAATTGTAAAATTTTCACTAATTATTAATGGATTGGTCACACTTATAGTGGACCTATGGTTGTAGACAAATTGTCTAACCCTGTAAACAAATTTTTGTTGTATTTCTCTTTGATTTGGTTTTTATTTTACACTTGAATATTAATTTTTTTTAATCATGTATTTTTATTAAAAATTATATTTGAATAGTGATTTTAAAGTTCTTAAAAAGTGAGCTTACTAATCAAAACATCTATTTTCTTGGTTATTCAAATTATTCTAAGTATTTTGATAAATGGATAACTACGAAATAATTTGGTATCAGAGTTGGTTATCTGCACCAGATAACAATATTTTTGGATTATAAGTGGATTTTTTATGTTAACCAGGTCAAAATCTAGATGTGTTGAAGATGAATTGGAAGAGTATAATCTTAATATAGGTACATGACATACAATTCAAGAGACACTAATGAAAGGGGAATGAGATTAGGAATGAGAATTTTATCAATATTTTGAGAAAATGAAAAGCATGATATAAGAGCTCTATCATGAAAAGGAAATTTGAATTGAGTGGGAAAATAAAGGTAAAGATGAAGGGGAAATTCCCTAGTCTCCTTGAATTCCAGTGTAGGTGATGATAAATCATTAAAAATATCTAATTTTATTCCCTCTTTAAAGATTTATATTAAGTTTGATTTGCCTATATATAATGGAGAATTGAATGCAGACAAATTGGATAACTAGATCAAGTAGATTGATGTATACTACATGATTTAGAATATTGTAGATGAATGAGGAAAATTTTAGTCAGCTATGCTTTAGATGGGTGGTATAACACTTATCTAGTGGGAAATAAAGTGACAAGAGGATTTGGTCAAACAAGGTAATGTGAATTCTTCTTGGAATGAATTTATTTTTTGATTTATGTAAGTAATTTTATCCTTTGGGCTACATGCAACAAGCCATGATGGATTGGCAAACTCTTAGGCAAGCTAAGGGCTAAAGTGTACAAGATTATATATAGGAGTTTAGAAAGCAAGCTTTTTATTTGAATATTCCCTTACACACACAAGAAAATTTGATGAAGTATATTGGTGGGTTACATAGTTATCTAAAACATATGATACTAGTTTTAAATCTTACTAATCTGGATTCTATTTTTGTACAAGCTACTCACTCAAAATATAGGGGGAAAATGCCTAAAGAGAGATTTCCTAAGCAAAAACCCAAGCAATATGAAAGCAAGGACAAAGGTTTGAAAGTCAAAGGTAAGTAAAAAATGACTTATACTATTAAAAAGGAAGATGAAAATCCATTTTATAATCATTGCAATAAAAATCATGATGAATCTAAGTGTTTAAAATTACATATGGAATTAAAACCTAAATGGTTTAACAATAAGAAAGGAAAATAGAAGTAAACAAATATTATGGTGTATGATCTTGGATCCAATTCTGGTGATAATACCAACATCATGGCCATGAGTTTACAAGGTTGTAATTCTTATTCTTCTTTTAGCACTAGTTTATCTAATGTTGCATCTTCCTCTAAACAACAATCTATGCATGATGAGAAAAAAATCAATGAGATTTTTCACCTTGGAGTTGTTTCTAAATATACTAAAATAGATGATCTATTTGATAGTGGATCTCAAGTTAATATAATTTTAGAGGAGGATGTGAAGAAATTGGGACTCCAAACCAAACCATATCCTAAGCCTTGTACTTTAAGATGGGTTTGTGATGATGCAAAATTAGAGGTAACAAGAAGTTATAGACTCAGATTTACCATTACTAATAAGTTCATTGATGAGGTTGATTTGGATGTTGTTCTATTAGACATTTTTTGTATGGTTTTAGGAATTCCTTATCTTTATGATCGTAAAACAATATTCTACAAGGAAAAGAATAATTACTTGCTTGTTAAAGATGGGATTGAATATATTGTTAGAGCTCATCATGTGAAAACAAGTCTTTCTTTGGTTATTATAGGGTAGATGAAAAGGATTTTAAATTCAAGAAAGAATTTTGTACTCATGGGGATCAAATACAAAGAGAAAGATCATGAAAAGGCTTTTGAGAATTGTGATCCTAAACATCGTAATGAAGTGGTTAAAATTGTTTCTAACTATGATGATGTTTTTTAGGATCCACAGGGTCTACCTCCTAAAAAATGGGTTTAGCATGAGATGCAATTATTATAGGATGCATTTTTTCCTAACCTTGGTATGTATAGATTGTCCATGGTTGAAAATGAGGAAATCAAGAAGCAGGTGATAGAACTATTGGCAAAAGGAATTATCCACCCAAGTTCATCCCCTTATAGTTTGCCTATCATTTTGGTGCCTAAGAAAGATGACACATGGTGGATGTGTGTTGATTTTAGTGCCTTTAATAAAATCATGGTGAAAAATCATTGCCCTCTTCCTCACATTGATGATTTATTATATCAATTGAAAAATGTTTTTTATTTCACTAAGTTAGACTTAATAAGTGGTTATCATCAGGTGAGAATAAATGAAGGTCATATTTAGAAAACTATTTTTTTAAAAAAATAGGGTTTGTTTGAATGGATTGTTATACTTTTTGGATTATGTAATGCACTAGCTACATTCATACATATGATGAATGATGTTTTTAGGCCATTCATTGATGATTTTTTGATAGTATACTTAGATGATATTCTCATTTTGATTTAAGCATGGGATGATCATGTCATTCATATTCATAAAGTCTTATATTCTTTGAGAAAGGAGGAACTATATCTGAAGATGTCTAAATGTAAATTTAGGAAAACATATTTGGTTTATTTGATTTATGTTGTGGGACATGGTAAATTTAAAATTGATCCTAAAAAAGTTGAGGTTATTATTGCTTGGCCTACGCCCAATAATGTAACATAGGTTAAGAGCTTTCTTGGTGTAGTTCATTAATGGAGAAAATTTATTGATAACTTCTCATTTATTACATCTCCTTTGCATTCTTTAACTAGAATTAAGCAAGTATTTTAGTGGGGAGGCAAACATCAAAGATATTTTGATACACTAAAAGAGAAAATAAGTACCGATCCTATCTTATCACTTCTAGATCTACAATAGCCATTTGAAATTGAGACATATGTAAGTGATTATGTTGTGGGGGTAGTTTTGATGTAGAAAAGGAAACTAGTTTGTTACCATTCATAACTCTTCATAAGTGTGGTAAGAAACTATCCTACTTATGATAAAGAATTATATGCTTTTGTGAAAAGTATGAAGAAATGAAATCACTCTTTGATGGGAAAAAGATAGTGATTCACATTGATCATCAGCCACAATAGTATCTTCATCACAAACCAAGCTACAATAATAAAGACATTTTTGGTGGATGGGATTCTTGTAGTAGTTTTACCTTGTGATAGGGTATAATAAAGATACACAAAATAAGGTTACTAACATGATTTATATACCTCCTATTATTGCATCAGTTATTTTACAAAATAGTTATTTAATGCATGAAAGTTATAAAGAATAATATATTAATGACATTGACCTTAAGGAAGTGTATGAATATTTGATGAGTGGTAAACAAGTGGGATAATTTGACTATCATGTGCATGATGGACTCTTATATCATCTTGGAAAATTTTTATTTGACAAGATGAATGAGTGCATATGGTCATAAAATCTCATACTTCTCTTGTTTCAAGTCACTTCATTCTTGGTAAGACAGTTGCACAATTACAAAGGTATTGTTATTGGCCTTATATGCAAGAACTTGTTGTAAAATATATAAGGAGTTGTATTCTTTGTGCTAAAATCAAGCCTATTAATAAGAAATTGGGTTTATATATACCTCTCCCTACTCCTAATAGACCTTGGGAAAGTATTTCTATAGAGTTTGTAGGAGGTTTACCTATGACACAAAGGAAACATGATTATCTCTATGTCATTATGGATAGATTTAGTAAAATGCATGTATTAATTACTTATACTAAACATATTAATGGTGAAGGGGTAGAACACTTATTTTTTCAACATGTTTGGGTTCATTTTGGATTGCCCACATCTATTATCTCTGATTGCGATTCTTGATTTCTTGGAAAGTTTTGGTCAACTTTATGAGACTTGATGGAGACTAAGCTGAAGAAAAGTAATGCATTTCATCCACAAATCAATGGATAGACAAAGGTGGTAAATCATATAGTGGTACATCTACTTTGAGGTTATTGCAACAAACATCCTAAATTATGGGATGAACATCTATGTTATGTGCATCATGCTTATAATCAAGCACTGCATTCTTCCACACAAAAGTCTCATTTTGAGACTTGTTTTAGTTATCTACCTAAGTCACCATTGGAATTCAAATTTGAGAAAGAATCAGTTACAGATTGATAAGTTGATGCTGAGAAGGCCAAGAAGTTCATTTAGAAGATATAATTGGTTCAACAAACTATTAGGGAATAGTTGAAAAAAAGTCAAGAAAAATACAAGGCTAGGCATGATAAACATCAAATTGATAATCATTTTCAAGTTGGTGATCAAGTATGGATTCATATTAGTAAGGAGAGGCTTATAGGTGAAGGTAAAAATATTAAACCAATTTGATATGGTCCATTTAAAATTATGGAGAAGATTAGTAATAATGCTTTTTGGTTAGATTTAACACCATATATACAGATCTATTTCATGGTGAATGTTGAAAATCTGAAGTTGTATGAGCCTCCTATGATTTTGGATTATGATGAAAGTGTTTATGTACATTTTGTTGAAGATTTTTCTCCAAAGTATCTAAATAAATTGCAGGAAGATATCATTCTTGACAGGAAAGTGAGAACTTCAAAAAGAGGTGATATTGAATATTTTCATGTGGGTCTAAAAGGGATGCATCCAGATAAGGTTAAGTGGATGGAAACCAAAAAAGTGTGAGAAATACCCTCACCTTATTCCAAAATAAATCACTTTTGGAGGTTCAAAAGCACCTCAGTAGGGAGGAGTGATCTAGGAGAATCATCACTTAGTAAAAACTGATCCAAAATGATATCTCACCTAGAATCAAATGAATTCAAGGTGTAAAAATGGAAAAAATAAATAAAAACAAGTTAAAAACCAAATTATATATGAATTGGCATCAATAAGCCACCAAAACACCCATATACATTTCATTATTTAAGTATTTTGCATATTTCCCCTAGTTTATACTTTCACATTTTTAAAATTTCATTCATGGGGAATTAAAGGTCATGATAAATGTAAATGGGACCATTTAAATATTAACATGGCACCTATTGAATTACCTTTTTTTATATTAATAAACCACCCACTTTTCATAACTCCCATATGGTATGTGGCCTTTAAACATGGAGGAAAGTTATCTTTCAAGAGAAATGTGTTGAATGGGATAAGTCTCATCCCATAACCAAAGGCGTGGGAAGGGATTTTATCCCCTTACCTTTATTTAAAATATGTTGATAAATCCACCTATGCATTCCATGGGCTTGGGAAGGATATAAAAGGTTGGTATTTTTTTTGGAGAGCATGAAGCATTGTTGATAGATAAAGCTTTGATAAGCTTTTGTGAGCCAATGAAGAGGTTTGGAAATGTGTGAAGGAATATTTTAGTGGGAAAGAGATATTAAAGATAATTATTTTGAGACAAAGGTATAATTTTTTTTAAAATTCATTTTGTGTATTCTAAAATTTTAAAATTTGCACCAATTATTAATGGATCGGTTATGCTTATAGTAGACTCAGAGATGTAGACAATTTGTCAAACCCCATAAATAATTTTTTTTGGTATTTATCTTTGATTTGGTTCTTATTTTTCATGTGAATATTAATTCCTTTTTAATCATGTATTTTCAATAAAATTTATATTTGAATAGTGTTTTTAGAGTTACAAAAAAAGAGCTTACTATTCAAAACATCCATTTTCTGGGTTATTCAAAATTTTCTAAATATTTTGATAATTGGATACTATGGATCAGAAAGGCATGAAATAGAATGCTACAAGCATAAAATTTAATGATGAAAATTTATGTGTACAAATAGGGGATCCTCTTTCTAATATTTAGGCAAAATTTGATTTGAACTCATTTAAGGATATAAAAAATAATCAAATCAAAATAGAAATTTTGGAGGATGAGATAAACCTTCATAAAAATTTCCTTCATTGGTTTATGAAGGATCACTCAATACTAAAATAGGAGGTAAATAACTTCAACAAAAAATATGGGCTTTATTACACAAAGGAGAGGGAAGTGGAAATGGTTACTCAGATTGAGATTCTTACTGATAGAATTAATATGTTGGAGAAGGAAAATAGAGAGCTCAAAGACAAGCTTATTCTTATTGTTATATTTATTAAGTTAATAATGAATAATTAAATGAAAATTATGGAAGGATTATTTTTATTTTTTAATAATTCAAAACCAAGTGAGAATAAACAAAAAATATGGGCTTTATTACACAAGGGAAACGGAAGTGGAAATGGCTACTCAGATTGAGATTCTTACTGATAGAATTAATATGCTGGAGAAGGAAAATAGAGATCTCAACGACAAGCTTAATATATTTTTTAGCTTTAGTAAGGTAACAATGAATAATTCAATGTAAATTATGGAAGGGTTATTTGTATTTTTTAATAATGCAAAACTAAGTGAGAATGAAACTAGGCCCAAGAAAAAACTTAAAGGAGTGACTACTATGAATGAAAAGGATAAAATGGTAGGTGGTTTAGAGAATAATTTACAAAGTATGATATAGGATTGGCCTACAACTTATTAGGAATGGAATAAAAGCCACAACTAATTTTTTTGCTATGTAATGTAAGATATGTTTCATCTATTTTTTTGTTGTCTCTTTGTTGTTTCTCTCCAATGGACTTGTGTTATTTTCTATGTTTGTTAATATTTTGATCTATGTTAATGGACATGGAGGTGGTTCTTTTCTATGGTTAGGGTCCCTCTAAACCCCATTTTTACCTTTAATAAAAAACAACAATAACAATAATAATGGTGTGAGGAACCAAAATCCTCTACTAACAATTCATGTAGTTGATTTAAATCACCCTCCACACTAAAACATGTAGTTCCAAAAACAAATCCAATTTCAAAGCATTTACCATCTCCCACAATTCAAAAACCAACCCTTTTATCAAAGTAATAACCAATAAGGGTTTGGTTAATAAGGACAAAACCAAAGGCCTAAGGACTATGACCTAAACATATACTACCTCTTACATCATATGGTTGGGAATGACACTTTCTAATGTTAGGAGTACAATAAGTTCATTAAAATAATTATGAAGGAATAAAGATAGATTTTTGTTGACACATTCCTAGGTAATGCAAATACAAACTCTCAGGCCTAGTTGAATGGAATTATAACCCCTCAAAACCAAAACATCCAAATATATAAAAACCCATTAAAAAACCATCAAGGGTGAGTTACCCAAAACCAAGCACAAGTTGTATCACAAAAATAACCTATGAAACACAACCAACCTATACTGTAATGTAATTATGATGTTGAGGCTTCTACTTTTAGGACAACCAATCTTGATGTCACATCTCAATTAGTGATATGAGGAGAGGACAAAATGATCAGAGTGTTAGAGATAGAAAAAGAAGAAGAATATCTCATCACTCTCATAAGTTAATATTATCCCATAACTCCCCACCCTTCCAAAATTTTTGAGGACAATTCCACTCCTAGACTTATGGGAAACTAATATTTGGTTGCAGACCTTACAAAGATGTTCTCCCATGTCTTGTTTCTTGATTTACTCAATAAATCACATACCCACTATTTCAACATTACTTGATGCCCTAGGGTTTGGATATTTATCCAACATTACACCCCCACCTAAAGCTAGTCCACATTGATCTTGACATGTTTCCACCTAGGTATAATTTTAGGGTCATTGGCTATTTCTTTGATATTACAAGTCTCCCTCTCAATTTAGATGGATAGGAGAGGGGGTTCAACTTTATTTATATAAGTATGGATATATCATATTATATTAAGGTATCCATGGTTGATGATGGCACAATATTAAACATAGTCCCCATTTTATTTCTCTAGAATCTTGGCTATGGATAAACCAATTATTTAAAAATGCATAATACTCTCTAAGACTAAGATAATCTCAAATCAACCTCTGTAGGAACTATTTTGTTTCTCATTACTATAGGTCTAAACATGTTTTTTATATAACTATATTTTATTTACAAAGACACCAATTATAACATGATCTTGAGTAGACCTTAGATCCATAGGATTAAGGCCATCCATTCAACCCTTTTTTAGCAAATAAGTTTACTTCATCTCAGAAATGTTTTTTTCACCCAAGGGAATCCTCAACCCTTTGACATTTTTTAATAAAACATGCATAAATATATAGTGTTACACATCAACTAACATTTTCTTAATAACACCATAACCAAGCCCCCAATTTGGTTGAGGTTAAGAATAACCCCAAACCCAACATGGTCATTTTGAATAAAATTAGAAAACTTCCTAAAGCCTTTATAAAAGATAAATCCAAAGAAAATGAGTTCATGATAACATAAAATACATGTGTAAAAAAATTTACAACAACTCCAATCATCTTGACTATGTCTATGACTAAAGTCATTGATATCCTAGAAAATGACATGTTACTTATGCTCTTTGACCCATAGGGAGTAGGAACTTACCATATCTTTGAATCTCAAGACCAAAAAACCCATTAAGTGTTAGATAATATACTTGAAATTAACATGGTTGGGATATCATAGGATCAAGAATCTCTCCTTAGCTATGATGACAAGTCTTATTTCACACATAATTACTGGGCCCTTCATTATGATGGGGAAGCATATCATTTTAGTGTAGGAGTGGGAGTTATCTTGATCTCCACAAAAGGAAGGATCTTGAATTTCATTTTAAAATTTGACTTTGAGTGCACCAATAATGTGGTCAAGTATGAATATTTATTGCTTGGGATGATCATCACTAAATAGTTAGAAATTTATAACCTAAAAATCCAAGGTGATTCACAACTGGTAGCCAATCAAGTCTCATAAATATATATAACTAAAGTTGAAAACCTTTAAATTTATAAGGTTATTATGTGAGAAGTCACCAAATATTTTGACTTCATTTATATATAAGTTGAGCGTAGGGAAAACAACCAATTTGTTGATTCTATGGAATATTCTTCATCCCATTGTGGTCCTCACCCAAAAATACTTGAGTGAGATTTCGTAGTGTTTATTAGAATAAAACCCCTCATACAAAATTGTTTTAAAGACCAAACCCTTGCTTGTAGACAAAAGGATACTTTCCCACTATTTTTTGACCTAGCTAAAAATGACAAATCAGTATTAGAGTTCCTTCATTATTATGATGACCTCTTATATTTACACCATAAGAGAGGTTTTTATCTCACTTGTTATCTTACGTCTACCCTTGCGATGGATTATTATGATTATTACTACAAGGTTGAGGATTATTAATATTTTGATAAGGAGATTTATGTTTTTAACATGGAAGGTGAAGATATTGATCTTCTTCCCACTCATGATAAATCTTAAGAGGAGAATGCCTCCCTTATTGAATATGTTATTGATATAAACATAAGGATCGAGGAAATCCGTAGAATACTCAAACTTGAGTCTTCACTTTTATCTCAAGAAGTAGAAGATCAAAAGAGGATACTAACCAAGTTATCTAAATATTTTTTCATCTCCTACATAGATATAGTAAGTATCAAACCTAAGGTAGTTATCCATAATCTGGTTAAGATCCCTTATGTAAATCTCATAAAAAAACTCAGGCCACTCAAATGGAAAGTGGAATTGATGGTGAAGGAAAATGTCATTAAGATCCTTAAGGTAGGGTTCATAAAACCCATAGATTATTATAAATGGATGTCTAATAATGTCCTTTTTCTCAATAAGAAAATTAAAATTAGAAATGTATCAACTTTTATGATATTAACAAAGAATGTCCTAAGAATGATTTTATTCTTCCATCTATTGATGTATAGTCAATGCCACGATGGGTTATGATTTATTATCCCTCATGGATGACTTATCTATATATAACCAAATCCACATCTCCAAATGAATATAAAACAAAAACATCCTTCAGTATAACTTGGGGGACCTTTTATTACGTAGTTATGTCTTTTGGCCTTAAAAATGTTGTTGCAACATGTTAAAGGTACATAACTCATATTTTACATGTCTTATTCATAAAATAGTGGAGGTTTATGTAGATGATATTATATAGAATTAGAATCAAAGTATTGACCATCTATAAGTGTTTCACATCATACTCATGTGATTAATCGAATATGATGTCACTCTCAATCCTAATAAGTGTGTACTTGGATTCACAAGTGGAAAACTCCTTAGGTACATTATATCCCAATGTGTAAATGATATTAATACATCTAAAATTCATGTAATATTAGACATGATCCTCCTACTTATGAGTTATGGGTTATATCATTCTTGGTGAAGTTTTGGGCCATTTTATGATTCATGCCTGATCTTTCCTATGTGGTTAATATTATTAATAATTTAATTAAGACATTGAGTGGATTGATTTGGATGAGTGATTGTTAGGATGCATTTAAATTATTAAAATGCTTCATTATGTTTCCTTTGATGCTCATGTCACCCAAATATGACAAGCCCCTCAAACTTTATATTATGGTAATGAAGGTGTCTCTCATATTCATGGTGGCCCAAGAGGATGATGATGGCAAAGAGTGTGTCATATATTTTATTAGTCTTACTCTTATTGATTATGAAAAGGTATACACTTAGGTGTAAAAATAATGGTTGTGTATTATTTTTGTGACCAAATGATTATGACACTATATGATTAGCAATAAATTATGGTCATAGTGAGGTCCCATGCCTTATGAACTTTCTTGACCCAACCAAACCTTTCACAAAAGTTTGGACATTTTATCATGATTTTGAGTGAATTCAAGCTTACATATGCCAATCATAAGTACATCAAGGGAAAATAATTATTGATTAGTTGGAATAATCACCACTTAAGGTTGGTGATCTCATTGATACTTTTTTTCTTATTTATTTAATCTATTACATAGAGAAACCCACCATTAGTTCATCTCCTTGATACATAGAGATCATCAACTATTTAATTGACTACACTTATCTTGAGGGATCCAACTTGTAATATAGGTGGTGCCTCCTCATCATCACATCCAAGTATGTTATCATAGACATGGTTTTCTATCATAAGGCCTTTGATGACATGTTATTAAGGTGTGTAAATTGAGAGGAATTAAATAAGGTCCTCTTCAATAATCATAATGATGTTTATGGTGGACATTTTGGTGGCCACAAAACCACCTAAAAATTTCACATAATGAGATACTTTTGGCCCACCCTCAAATATGACTTTACTAACTACATGCACAATTATGATAAATGCCAACACTTTTCTCATGAAATTCATAATACTACTTGAGTCTTACAAACCATCATCACTCCATGGCCATTTTCCACTTGGAGCCTTAATTTAATTGACAAGATTTCTCTTGACTCCTTAGATGGACACCTTTTTATCATCATGGCCAATAATTCTTTCACCAAGTGGGTGGAGGATATGCCTCATATGATGGTTACTAGATCAATCATTACCAAATTCATTTTAAATCAGATTATTTGTTATCTTGGAGTCCCATAGGTAATTGTCATGGATAATGGGTCTACTTTTAAGAACCCCAAGGTATGTGAAATGTGTAATAAATTTTCCATCTCTCATCAAACTACCTCCTTATACTATCTATAGGGTAATGGCTAGGCCAAGGATACCAATGAAACTTTGAAGTCAATTTTGGTTAAAACTATTAATTTTTTTAAATGATATTAACACTTACAACTATATCCAACACTTTGGGCCTATAGGATGAACATTAAATCACCTTTGAGAGTAACCCCATATTCCTTTAAGTTTGGATCTGAGCCATTATTATGTTAGATTTTGATATAGCTAACCTTTTTGTTTTTCTTTAAGGTCATCTCGATCATGAAGAATATAGAAATTCATGGCTAGCTAAAGTAGAAAACCTTAGATCAACATCGACTCACAGCTACACAAAACCTCATTGTTTACGCAGATCACATGGGTAGAAAATACCAACAAAATTTCCATGAGTTCAATTTATATGTAGGATACCTTGTCCTTAATCTTGATATCTAAATTGAAAAAAATAAAGGAGAAGTTTGGAAGTTTAGACCTAATTGGTCAGACCCTTACCTAGTGACTGAAGATTTTTGAAATGGAGCCTATTAGTTATGCACTTTGGAAGTCAAAGAGTTTAGTGAATCTATGAAATCTTTTCACCTTAAAATTTTCTATATCTATTCATTTCATTTTTATTTTACATTATTACATTGTATTTTTCATTGTTTGCATGTTTTCTTGCATATCAGATGTTAGGTTTGGTAATTATCCATTTGTCAATTTTGTTATATGTACAATCACTAAGAGGTGGGAGAGGTGAATTAGTGATCCTAGATATTTCAATCTCAATTCCAATTCTTTCAAACTATTATACAATCTGCATATATCAACTTTATCAAACAACATTAATAAGAGAGCTCATTCATTCAATGCATACACAAGATCAAACACATAACACATAGTTCCTATGGGAAACCCTCATGGGAAATAAAACCCATTCTCAAGACTACAAAAAAATGGACTAATTTTCCTATAATAAATTAAGAAAAAGAGACTGGTCAATTCCTTTAGACCAAAAAACCTTGATCATATCTTCCTAACCAAAATATTTTAGTGAAACATTTGTTTCAAAAGGAGCAACTACCCCTAAGGAAGATGAACTCCTTTAGACCCTAATTTTAAGTGAATGACTCCACATTATAACTAATGTCTTCAACACCTAATGATGGATCTTTTATTATCTAACCCTTACACAAACTCTCTCTCTATCTCATATGGGCCTCTCACATAGTCATACCACAATCTCTCTCATTCTTAACTCAAACTGTCCTCATATGCACACTCATACCTCTTCACATATCCTAAAATTATAAGAGAAATTTTATACCATCACAAATATGACCTATAGGTCATACACATAGTCATCAATCTGCTCTACTCATCAATTCATCAACTGGGTACTCTACCTCTCCTTCACTCCACAACTCTCACATACACCTTGCATAAGTGTTCTCTAAAGTCTCACTCACAAGTCTAGAAACCAACACATTTGGTTTCAATATATATATATATATATATATATATATATATATATATATATTATCAATTCAAAAATATTTCCTATTTGGCCACAATATATGCCTTCACCCTTAAGGCATCTTACATGGGTCACACTTAATCATAAGTCTCTCTCAAATAGGCCTAAGTCACTTTTAGGTCCTATGGAGACCCATTCAGATCTTTGACACTTCTCTAAGAAAACTAAGAAACATAGGAATAATTTAATAATTGATATACCCATTTAACATGATCTATAGGTCTTCCTTAAGTGTCAAAAACCAACATATTACCCTTCTACTTAAGCACAATTTGCTCAAACAATATTCTATGTACATAGTCATCATGAATGAACACATAGTCACATTCTAAGCCTTTTTCAATAATAAATATGATCATTTAATCCTTAATAATTAACATAAATTATCCTAATGGATTCCAAGACATGTTCCAATATATAATTCATCATTAAACATTGAAACAACGTCAACATAAGCTTGAACATCCTTTCCAGGTCACTTGCAGGACATACATGAAAACACAGTCAAATTTGAACCATAATATATTTGTATATACATACATTAATACCTTAAAATTTATATTTTAATATTTTTCTTGGATTCTTCTACAAATTCTATTTTTACACCATGGTCAAATTCTGCATAGATCAAAAGATATAGCACAAAAACTAGACACTAGTTTTTTCTTTGTTAAATTCAAATATTCAAATGCAAACGATCACAGTTAAACCTTGGTCACTTTGATATCATATAATATCCTCAATACTTAGATAAATCACACACCATCAATATAATTTCAATAAACTGAACCTTTAACTTTCAACACTCATCATTGGATCTTTATCTTGACTATTTGACTTAATGAACTCCATCGATCTCCTATACATAATTCGATCTTTATCTCTACTTGACATTAAACATCAAACACTTGTCTTCATCTAAATAATTCCAAAAATATTAGAATTAACATGCTCAATTTATCCTTTTTTAATTAAATTTATCTTTACTCAATTTAATCATCAAACACTTTGACCCATTTGACTCATTATGCACCATAGATCTAGATGTACAAACTTCTACAAACAATTGATCATTGGAAGAAGCTTGATATTTATCTATGCTCAAATTTAAAAATAAAACAATTGGAAACATATTTAAACAAACTAAAATCTTGGATTAAACACACTCCATTGATATTGATTGAACATTATCTTTTTGAAATTTGACTATGGGAACCTTTGTAATCTATCTGTAAGGTCAACTTTGCACCTTCATATCTTTTACTACGCTTAGATGCATGATATAAAATTTAGAACATATGATATACTCACATATGATAATCCAAAAATATGAAAAAAATATCCTAAAACTATCACATGTTTTATATATAATGGCATTAAAATTCCTCTTCAGATTTATCTATTCACAGAGCCAACTATTTCAAAAACTTATTTAGAAAGCCAACTTTGAACATGCATATCTTTTGTTGCGCTTTAATGCTTGACCTAAAAGCTATAAAAAGTAAACTAGGTATAAAAATTAATAGACCAATATGATCAAATTCTCCTAAAATTTCCACATGTGCTAAATATTCCACCATCAAAATGCTTACTCAGCTCTTCTTACAACATTGCAAATTTGGCTAAGTATGGGAAAACATTATTAAAATGCCTAAGAGCCCAACTTTGAACTTGTATATCTTCTATGAAAATTCTTAGATATAATTGGTGATTTTTTCATATAAAATAGGGACTAATATGATCAAATTCATATTACCAAATCCCCATTACTCATCCACACATGGTAATTATGACTTAATCAAACTACCTACTCAGATTTTCTACCATTGGACCCAAAATGTCTAGATGAGAAAAATGATGAATATGGTAAATTACACTCATGCACACAATATATAAAATAATATTTGACCACTTATATGATCCATTTCACATGATCAATACTTTACACTCATCCCTAATCATCTCAAACCATGCCAAAACTAAAGATCAATCAAGAATCCTTTAAACATACTAGGACAAGAACTTTACACACTTTGTCATTATCACTTATAATATCAAGGTGATTCATCCACTCACCAAGACACCTCAATGACATCATTAAAAAATATCCAATAATCTCCCCCTTTGTCATTGATTTCAACAAACATCATTTAACTCACCTTCCTTCTCTCTCTTCAAGTACTCTCACAACAGGAACTTTCTCCCCCTTTGACACAATAATAAAGTGAGAACAAACTAATATTAAGGAAATAAAAATAGGAGAGTAATACCTTTTAAGATTATACAAACTCACCCTTACCTTGATCCTACCTCTTCTTGTCTTTTCAACTTCCTCTTGCTCCTATGCCAATACTCTCTTCAATCAAGCACTACAACCAATGAATAAAGAACACACAATTAAGACTAGGTTTGATCAAGTAATCATACCAACCTTCTTAAAATATAATTTTTATAATATATCACCACATATTAAATATGACTAAATCATCTCACATATGTTTCCCCTTACATCATGCAAAGCTCCTCAAGTTATTCAAGCTACTTGAGTTAGCTCTCCCTAACTCTATGCATACCATCTTTTAATTATGAACCATGAATTTAAATATGATGGAAATATTAAATAAACATCTAAGAGGTACTCCCCATAATATATTTGAGAAATTTCATCACTTGAGAATCTTCAGATCTCCACACACTATGAAGAACCACAACATAGACTTATCAGCCTCCTTTCTTAAGAAACTTCCATGACCACTAATAGATCTTCATTACACATACCAAATAGGAAAAATTCATTAAACTAACTTGATAAATCACTTTTAAATACTCATTCCTTTCTCTTTTGGATAAATTGAACAAAAAACACTCTTCTTCTTATTAGGCCTATCTAGTCTCCTTGTAGCCCTATATAGAATTTATAGAGCCCATAAATTTTAGTAGACACACCATCATGACCTAAAACTTCATATCTAGATCACTATCATATTCCCCCTAAAGTACACAAATTTTTAACAACTATCTCAACCTATATAACATACTTCCTTCACAAACCAACTTGTCAATTAAGCCTCCATCTTGACAAAAACATGAATAATTTGAAAACCAAAAACATTTATATCTTTTTAAATATTTATTTGAAAACCCATTTGGCCTGTTAAACTTATTATTAATCCTTATATCTCAACTCATAAGGCAAACCACTTTTCTAGCATAGCCCAAAACCCTAGAATCTCAAAACAAATAGATTCAACAAATCCCTTTTTTATCAATGCACACTCCTAAAAATTATTGCACACCTAGAAAAAAACATCACACACTTCTAGATCAAGATTTTAGTTTCCAAAACATTAGGAACCTTGACTTCATAAATCCCATTTTAGGACCTACATACTCTTAAGCTCAAACTGAGAAACCTGAGAGCAAACAAAAATTTTAAATTTGACTTCAACATACTTTCAAACCAAAAAAACACTTAGATCACATAAAAAATAAGTGCATATACCTTTATTATCACCAAAATATTCTTGACATTCCATCGATCTCATTAAGGCACCTGAAACCACCCATTTTGACCCTATAGTGTAGCTCCTTCATAAACCTTTGGAGCAAACTCATGAACATGTTACTCCCCCTTAACCAATGACCTTATAATATAAACACAAGTCTTTTTAAATATTGGAATTATTATTTTTATCATAAAAAATTTATTCTCCATAATAAATATGTCTCTTAAGAAGCATAGGCAAAGACACCCTATTTCATAATGTCCTAGAACAATTTGAAACTAAGAGTTGCCCATAGCTCCTTATATTCCTTCTCCTTGATCATCTGATGCTTATAGTTCTTTTTTTATTCTTAGGCTTAAGATAAGTAACATGATCATCCACTACAACATTATCCTTCTTTTCTATGATTGGATTAACAATACATGGAGACAACATAGATTCATAACATACCTTTTCATTTGAATAATCAACCTTGCATCTTGAAACTTCATCACTAGGCATGGACAATTGATGTTCTTTGAGTAATACTTGTTCAAAAATATTAGGATGTTCAATTGGATCCATACACATCTCATAACTTTCCTTAACCAATACCTTGGTCTTCTCTTTGATTTTGGTCTCTTCATTCTCAACATGAGCAGACAATGAGAGCCCTTAGCACTATTTAACTTATGAAGCATTCTCTACCATAGAAAAAAGATTACTTGGACCGCAAACTCATAATGTCTCACCTTTGGTTTCCATGAGCTAAATTTCCTTTTTCCTTTCACTCTTGGATCCTATTTGAACTTATTTTGACTTAATGGCATTTGCTTGCAAAATCTAGCAATGTGACCTCTTTGTTCATAGTTGTAACAAACCATACTCCTTGATGGAAGCTTAGCTTGTCTTACCTCGTTTGGAAAATGTTTTTCAAAATGTCCCACATCATGATATTTGAATCACTAAACCTTACTCACACCTTTTAAATGATGACCCCCATAATAATCCCATGCAAACTCATTTCTAATAGGTCTTTTATATTCTCTAGCTCTATGCCCAAATTGATTACAAGTATATCATTAACCATTGAATTTTGCATACCTCATAGCATTTGGTTGTCTAATTTGATTTGTCTTCATTCTTATAGCACCTTAATTCCTTGACTAATGATTTTTATTCAAAATCTGATTTACCTTTCTCTCATTGACATTCATGTCAACTTGAGAAGCAACTTTGGGCTCTTCATTAAAACCCATTTCAGTTATATCACTAGCTAAATTTTTACTATTTAGGAGATCATCCAGATAATTATAACTTTTATAAAACTTGATAAAATATTTTACTATTCTTGTAAATTTATCTAACTCATATCTTAATGACTCATTTTCAATTGCATACCTTGAACATTCATCTTCTTTATCTTTAAAGCTTATAGACACAACTTCTAATTGACAACTAAGATGCTTGACTATATCTTCATGTTCCTTGGCATCTTAATTCATTATTTCCTTAAATATGATAAATTTATCCTCATATTCCTTGAGTTTATATTTCATCTTATTATTTAGCTTATGCTCAATCTTTAGTTCTTCAAGAGCATTTATCAATTCAGTCTCACAGTCGACTTCATCTTCATCATCATCTAAATCACACCAAGTAGAATCCTTTTGATGTGAGTAAATACCTTCCTCATCCATGAACAAATATTCATATTTAACAAGACCATCATCTTCATGATCATACTCTGAGTCACTGACTTCACTCTCATCTGATGAGCTGCAATCTTCTTTAGTGTAGAGACTTTTCTTGTCTTTTAAGTACTTATTATTGTCAAACCTTCTGAATCCTTTTTTGATTTTATCAAACTTGAATGATCTCTTGCCATCATCATGACCTTTATCATGATTTTCATCATCATACTTCTTATACTTATGAGGGTATTTTTAAGCAAAATTTCCTATCTCACCATAATTGAAGCATTTGAGAGGTAGTTTACCGTTATATTTACCTGATCCTATTCTCAATTTCATTGAAATCAAAGAAATTAGTTCATCCTCATCTATATCATAAATATCATCCTTTTTGGGTTTCTTACCTTGGAACTTCTTATTTGGATTCATCTCTATCTTGAATGTTACTTCTTTCTTTGGTGGTATATCATCATTCTTCCTCATCTCATAGGTATTAAGGGTGACATGCAATTGATCCATCTTCAACTGAGTAAGGTCATGAATTTCTTCTATAGCTAATACTTTTAGATCAAATTTGGGGGATAGAAACCTTAATGCTTTTTAAAAAATTATAGCCTCTTCAAGGTTCTCTCCAAAACTTCTGATGATGTTCATAATCTCATCAACTCTCTGTAGAAAGGATGCCACAGAATCTTCTTTGATCATCTTGAGACTTTCAAATTGCCTTTTGTGAGTCTAAAATTTAACAAGCTTGACCTTTGAATATCCTTCATAAATGATCTACATTTTTTCCCATATATCTTTAATATATTATAATGGATTACCTTGGTGAACTTAGTCTCTATAATACCACAGGTGATGGCATTCATTGCCTTATAATTATTCTCAAATAGCTTCTTATATATATCATTAGATGGAGTAGTAAGAACAACATAACCATACAAAATAGATTTTGATACATCAAACCCTAGGGACATAATGTATGTCCTCATCCTTACACTCCAAAATACATAATTAGATCCATTGAACATTGGTGTTTTCCTAATATATAAACCTCCTTGATGCCTACCCATATTCTACCTTATATCACCTTCAAGTTGTCAAGTCTTTACTAAAGGACCTACTTTGATACTAATTATTAGAGGTATAATCACTAAGAGGGTGGGTAAATCAGTGAGCCCATATATTTTAATCTTAATTCCAATCCTTTCAAACTATTAGACAATCATTGTCTATCAACTTGATCAAGTAACATTAACAAGCGATCTCATTCATTAAATTCATACATAAGATCAAACACAACACATAATTATTGTGAGAAACCCTCATGTGGAATAAAACCCACTCTTAAGCCTAAAACACAATGGACTACTTATCCTATAATAAATTACAAAAAAATACTAGTCAACTCCTTTAGACTAGAAAACCTTGATCATATCCTCCTAACCAAAGGCTTTTAGTAAAATACCCATTTCACAATGAGCAATTACCCCTAAGGAAGATCAAATCCTTTAGACCCTCCTTTAAAATAAACACCTCCACCTTAGAAATAATGTATTTAAAACCTAATTATGGATCTCTAATTATCTAACCCCTTCAAAAACTCTCTCTTTATCTCATATAGGCATGTCACAATCTCTCTCCTTCTTAACTCAAACTATCCTTATATACACACTCAAACATATTCATATATTCTCAAATTATAAGATCAATTTTTTAACATCAAAATATGACATACAGGTCATAAACATATTCATCAACTGGGCACTCTACCTCTCCTTTGCTCTAGAACTCTCGCATATACCTTGTATAAGTCTTCTCTAAAGTCTCACTCACAAGTCTAGAAACCAAAACATTTGGTTTCAATATTCATGAAATATCAAGTCCAAAATATTTCCTTATTATCCATAATACATTCCTTCACCCTTAAGGCATCTTACATGGGTCACACTTAAGTACAAGTCTCTTTCAAATAGGCCGAAGTCACTTTTAGGTCCTATGGAGACTCATTCAACTCTTTAACAATTCTATGAGAAAACTAAGAAACATAAGAACACTTTAAAAATGCATGGACCCATTTAAAATGATCTATAATTCCTCATTAATTTCTAATAACCAATATAGTACCTTTCTACTTAAGAATAATTTTCTCAAACAACATTTGATGCACACAATCATCATGAATGAACACACAATCACCTTATAAACCTTTTTTCATAATAATTCTGATTGTCCAATCCTTAATAATGATTAAAAATTATCCTTATGGATTCTACAACATTCTCTAATATCTAATTCATCATTAGACATCAAAACAACATCAACATAAGCTCAAACATCCTTCCTGGGTCACTTGCTGGATATACATGAAAACATAGAAAAATTTGAACCTTAATATATTTGTCTACACATACATTAAGAACTTAAAATTTATATTTATATATGTACCTTGGATTCCTCTAAAAATTCAATTTTTACATCATGGTCAAATTCTGCATATATCGAAAGATATAACACAAAAACCAGATACTAGTTTTTCTTTTGTTAAATTCAAATATTCAAATGCAAATAGTCATAGTTAAACCTCAGTTACTTTGATCACATCTAGTGTCCTATATGCTTATGTAAATCACACACCATCAATATAATTTTAATAAAATTTACCTTTACCTTTTAATGCTCATATTTGGATCTTCATCTTGACTGTTTGACTTAATGCACTCCATCGATCTCTTATACGTAGCTCGGTCTTTATCTCTGCTTGATGTTAAACATCAAAAACATGTCCTCATCTTGATACTTACAAACATGTTTTAATGAAAAAACTCCATCAATAATTTTTTAAGGAATTTTATATTTACTTAGTTTAATAATCAAACACTTTGACCCATTTGACTTACTCTGCACCGTAGATCTAGATGTACGAACTCCCATGAACTGTTGATCTTTGGAAGAAGATCGACTTTTATCTTTTCTCAACATTAAGAATAAAACACTTGGCACCATATTTTATCATCCTAACATGTTGGATTAAATTCACTTTTTCAATGTTTCTTTAACTTTACCTTGTGCAAATTTGACTAAGTATGGGAACCTTTTCAATCTGTCTATAAGGTCAACTTTGCACCTTCATATCTTCCGTTGTGCTTAAACACATGATCTAAAATTTGAACCATATGATCTCCTCACATAGGATAATATAACCATGTGATAAAATAAACATGAAAATATTAAATGTTTGATATATAATGTCATTAAAATTCCTCCTTAGACTTATTTGTTCATAGATCCAACTATGCTAAAAACTTATCTAGAAAGCCAACTTTGAACATGCATATCTTTTGTCATGCTTCAGTGCTTGACCTAAAAGTTAGCACAAATAAACTAGGTATAAAACTAAACAAAATCATATGATCACCTTATCCTAAAACATCCACATGTGTTATATATTCCACCATCAAAATTTATACTTGGCTCTTCTTGCCACATTGCAAATTTGGCTAAGTATGGGAAAACACTATCAAAATCCCTAAGAGCCCAATTTTGCACTTGCATATCTTTTATCATGCTTCATCAATAGACTTGAGAATTTTTGAATATAAACTAGGGAATAATTTTATCATAAACATATGACTAACTCCCCCTAACTCATCCACATGTGACAATTATGACATCATCAAACTGTCTACTCAAATTTTTTGCCATTAAACCCAAAATGTCTAGATGAGAACAATAATGAACCAGGTGAATTCCACTCATGCAAAAAATCTATCCAATCATCCTTTACCACTAAGATGACCCATTTTATATGCTCAATACTTTAGACTCGTCTCTAATCATCTTAAACCATGCCAAAATTGAAGAGCAACCAAGTATCCTTCAAGCATACTAAGACAATCACTTTGCACACTTTGTCATTATCACTTAGACTATCAAGGCACTTCATCCACTCACTAAGACACATCCATGAAATCACCATGGCATAATTGACAACTTTATACAAGTTCACATAACATAAACTTTAAAAATGCATCTTATCATCTCATTTCACTTTTCATATCACCCTATTATCCTATAGAAAACATTCTCAAAATTGGCATTACATTGGTTTTTGCCCTAGTTATTATGAGCATAGTAAAATTATAATTCCATACATATTTTAAAGCTTAAAAAATAATATCATGTAGCCTAGTCTAGAATATTGTACATGGCATATTCTCCTCTTATGGTTCCCTCTAGGTATAAAACACTAGAATGATAAAAAACAAGGTAACCTAGCTTTCCTATCTTCATCTTTGGTGGTGAGCCCTTGCATCTTACTAGTTGAATGGGGACAATATTTTGGGGTAGGGGACTTACAAATAATATATATATATATATGTGTGTGTGTGTGTGTGTGTGTGTGTGTGTGTGTGTGTGTGTGTGTGTGTGTGTGTGTGTGTGTGTGTGTGTGTGTGTGTGTGTGTGTGTGTGTGTGTGTGTGTGTGTGTGTGTGTGTGTGACAAATATAAAATAAGACACTCCTATGAAAAACAAAATCTTATGCAAAATAAAATTCAAATTACACATCTCTCACCCTTCACTAATTTTCAATTTGAGATTTCACATCTTACTAGTTGTGTGGGGTTAGAATTGGGGGGAGATGTCCTTAATAATCTACATATAACCTTTGGCAATGATCCCATGTGTCTTAGTTGCATGAGCCTAAGTGTATTTGGTCACAAATAAAAAACCAAAATCTAAATAAGTACCATATTAGAAAGTGTTCAAATAACAGGTTATTTAAAAGGATTGTCTATATGTCTATGTCAAAAAGGGTAACTTTATCTATTTACCTATCCTTTTAGGTCTAGTTATACCTAGACAAAACCAATAATGTTATTATTTTATGAGTTTAGAAAGAAGTATATTTTATAATTTTAATGTAAGGATTAGATCACCTTCCTTTTTCATGCAAAGTTTTGATTTGTTATTTTTATTTTCACCATTTCATATATATCATATTCCCATTTTTCATTCCTTTGTTGCAAACTAAAAGTCATATGTTATGTAAATGAGATAACTAGGTCATCACTTATAAAAATATGTTAGCACATTCATAACTTAATTAATTACTTAATTAATTTTTATCACATTACATCATTTGCATACATTTTGTTCTCACATATATAAGCATTTTCCTTATAATTTTATCAAAAAATTATAGAAACATGGTATATCATCACATGCCTAGCCATCTAAAGGGCATAAAATAAAATAAATACATGAAAATTAAATCCAATAAAACATGAATCAAAATTCACTAAAATAGACCAAAATATATCATATATATCATAATAAATGTCAAGTTTGTATAATGAAATATCCAATACAATCCACCTCCATAGAGGGCAAGTGTGTCTCAAACTATAAAAAAGACAAAATATGTATACAATATTCTAAGTCTCATATAAAAATAAATGGTCATGAGACCCTATCCTCTTCTTATGGGAGGGCCCTGATGCTAAATAATGTCATGGGTTTTGGCTCCTAGGCCATCTCCTAATAGTGACTCTCTGAGAGGTCATGCCCCCTCCTATCTATTAGCTTAAGGAATCCAAAACCCCTATAATAGATAGGGCATCAATGAAGGCATGCCCTTGATCCTTTACCCTGGTATCTCTCACATCCATTTTAGTTTTCTCCACCCTCATAGTAGAAATACTCACATAATCATGTTATGTTGGGATAAAGACATGAGTGTGCTTGTGTATCTCGATAGGTAGTATAGGATCTATCAGTATTTATTCTCTAGTCTGATTAGTCCTAAACTAAAAAAGGTTGACTCAGGTTTCTTTGATCATGATTTTCCAACCCATTCATGTATCTAAAATCATAAAGGAAAGTATTAGCATTAGATTTTGTCAACTAAAAAATGCAAAGTGATGAATCAATCAAGTAATTGAAATAAAAATAAATATCTAAGCTTAAATAAATAAATGAACTATGTACTTAGGTCATCCTTGTGCCAGTTAAGATTTGATTCATCATCATACTCCTCATCCTCCTTGTCATCCTCCTTATCCAACTTAATAAACTCTAGACCCTCTCCATATCCTCCCTACTAATGCTATTGTCCATGGTCTTATTTTTATATTAGTGTTGTTAGTGATGAAGGGGTGTTGGGGGTGGAAGAGTCACCCATTGATTCACACCTACTAGTTATGATGTTATATACATGATTGGTACCCATGTTACAAGTGTGTTCCATGCCAATATCTCTAATCTCCCTTATTTAACATCTGTCACACCTCTATAAACAACTAGGGGCACAGGGAGGTTTCTCATGTAGGGAATATCAAACTATTGAGATACCCTAGATACTGAGTGTACCTCCACTTGAAGGATATAATCCCTCACCTATGAATATCATGTTATCTCTCTGAGTTACACTACCTCCACATCCCATTACATGATCATCCCAAGATATGGAATATAAAGTAAATCGAATAATATCAAAGTCCTTACTATCTAGGTCAAGGCCTAAAATTATGCCACATTTTTCCATCAAGAGGCTTTGATGGCCCTAACATCTATGTCTCACACTCTATTATTATATGAAATCATCCTCTCAAATATACAATTCATGAGGAACATGGGATGGATGATAGATAGGGTCCCCAACCATGCAATCTAATATAGGTCCCTATATATATGAGGTAAGGCCTAGTGTACCCATGAATAGTAGAGATTTATCTCCTTGATCATATACACAATGGGTGACTAGATATAGAGGATATTATCAGTACGCTTATCTCCCACCAACTAGTAATCAAGGATCCCAATGAAAACTTTATAGAGGTTAGGAATCAAAAATCCATCAAACCTAAAAATCCTAAACTCTCACTTAACATCCACATCAGGGGCATCATCACCACCAAAGTGATTGGCATAACTCTTTGCCTTTATCCTACTCCTAGCCTCCTGAAGGGCCACCAACTAACTTATTATTAATAATCTAGTGATGTAATACACATCAACAAGATTGATGATCCACTCTCTAGGGGCTTGAGTGAACATGAAAGTGTTTATGTTAGTATCTTAGTAGGTCACTAGGTCACATATCAACCTATTAAAAGAGGGCACAATTTCTACTTGAGTAATTTTTAAGATACCTACCTAGTCCAATATCAATAACTCATCATCTTGAGTAGCACTATGATATAAGGAAGACACCCCTACTCATTAGATCTACTCTATATAACCTATCATATAAAATTATCCAAATTTATCCTTTATCCCCTTACTCAGTCATAAAATAGGCCCATGAGGTTTATTTTTCCTCCTTTAAAGTAATTGCCACCTTTTACAAGTGACAATCACAAAACTACCTAAGCGGTTATGTAATTACCCCATTAATTCTATGGTAGTGACATAATGAATTTTAATATGGTTGTCATGCCACTGCCTATTCTATGATTATGGAAATCTTAGATCCATCATGAAGGTCATGTAACCATTGGTCTATGAAGACCGGTGGTTTCATCTCGACATGGTGATTTTGACCATCAATCACGTCTAATCTAAAACCCACCCAATTACCTAAAAAATACCCAAAGCTTTAAAATTTTAAATTTTTCCTACCCTAATCTACCCACAAATATACCTACACTATAAATTTTAGATTCTACCATATTTTTTAGTGATTTCTACCAAAAATAAAAACTAGGACAAAAGTAGAAATTTCATCAAAACTAACTTATCCTTGCCTTAGTCCTCCTATCACCAGTATATTGGCCATCCTTTATGATTATCCCATTGAATTATTTATGGCTTGATTTTATCACTACAAGTTGATATCTCCAAATTATCAAAATGTAATTAGCACAAATGATTTTTATTTTAGGTTTATTTTTTGAATATATGGGCCCTTATCTAGCCATTATTATTTTAAAACTTTCCATTTTTATTAACATTCATTATCGAGGTTCATTTTCATGTTCATATATCACATTTTCACTAAATTATGTGATTTATATTAAAAAATAATGGTTTTAATGACTTTATATTTCTCGTACCAAGTTTTATAGTTTTGTAGGTTCATAACAACTAGGTACCATATTCAATCCTCTAATGGGATAATTTGATTAGTATGATCTTGCCCACATAAATGATAAGTGTTATCATCCATTTTTAACTTAAGTATTACATTTTTTAATATTTCCTTCAATTTTACTTGATTCCCATCTTTTGTTTTTAGGTGGCATAGAGACTTGGATGGCTTTGTTGCACTACCAAGATAAGTAAGGTGAGTGTTTCTAACCCTTTATTTCCCTTATGCATGCTAATACTTGGGACCAAACCCCCATAAATTCAATAAGGCATCTTCTTGAGGGGGAAATATATATTCACCCAAAAAATTCATGATGAGACATTTTTAATATGACATCTAATGATGAGGTAGTGATATCTAATTTATGCTCAAATGGGTTCTCTCTGATGTTATAGTTCCTAATTTTTATCGATTTCTTTCTTAGACCATAAAAAACCCTCTTTTTTAACATTTTGATATTTTATGGGCTTGTTTTTAAAATCTTTATAAGTAATATGAAACTTCCCTATTCAGGAATGGAACCATCCTTGCTTTTTATAAAACTACCCTAAAAATGACATAACCATCGATAATTTTGCAAACTACCTTGATAGAACCATCATAGATGGAGAAGTTTAGTCATAATTAGGGGTAGTTATATAACCTCATATGGTGGTTTTGTCATGAAATTTGGTAGTTATGTAATCATCACCTATAAACAGGGGTAGTTCTATCACCATTTTCACGTGTGCTATGTTTAGCTTCTATAACTAGAGTTTTTCATGCATTTGCATGTTTTTATTCATGTTTCTAAATTTTTTCACCTTGATTCCACCTCATGAATACTGATTTAACTCCCAATATTATCTATATCACTCCTCATCCTTCCTAATTTTAAATTTCAGTTAACCACTAATTAAACTCACCCTTGTAAGCTCTATGCTTCTCCTACAAGTATCTCAGTTTTAGATGGATTTAAGATCCAATAAATTGTATTTAAGATTGGTGTTCAAAGCTTGTTATAGAAACAACCTTATTTCAATTGATTTTAAGCTTCATACTTAAGTTTTTTATGTTAGACTAAATAGTTTGAGAGAAGGGAGGTCATTGAATTAATAATAAATTCATTGTAATCATTGAACCAACTAGACACAACCAATGTCTCTCTTATTTGAAGTTGTGTCATTATTCATTATTATTTTTTCACTATTATTTATATATCACCCTTGGTTAGATATTTCCTAAAAAATTCTTTGAGTAAAAGAGCTAACATGTTGAGGACAAAATCATATCAAATACATATCTTACTTCTGGCTGGTCTCACCTTGATTAATTTAGGGGTTTTGTTGGTGCATTTATTTTCTTTATTGCATTTACTTATATTTATTATTTATTATTTTGGTGCACTAATTAATTATTTTAATTAGTTTATTATGTTTATTAATAATTTTCACTAGATAGGATAAGCTTGCTTAGCTAGTAGTTAACTTAGACACTTATCTTGTTATAGTGGAGTTCCACTCCACTATTCAGGGTAAGATGGGATAAGATTGTTTAACTAATAGTAAACTTGTGTTGATCATTTACACAAGTTGGAAACCTATCTTATTAGTGTGGAGTTGTACTCCACTATTCATGTAGACAGATATCAGTTAAACTACACGTGTTGTGTGAGTTCCTTGATCTTTATCATGCATGCCTTGCTCTATATAAGCAATGGATATTTATGTATTCCATATCAAATTAATATTAAATTATCAGAGTAATTCATCATATTTGAATTATTTATTCATTTATGTTATTATTTTAGATATACAGTTATTGTTTATTACTATTACTATTTTATCTCTTATTTATGCTTTCTATTAGATTAATTAGATCTTGTAGCTAATTCTAACATGGTAACAAAGCTATCTTGAATCTATAGATTGTTAAATATTCAAGAGAAAAATATCTAGATATAGGATCAGTTTTTTGATTTTGTATATAGATACAAATTAGAGATTTGTAAAGAAATTTAGAGCTCACCATTGAGTTTAGAGTGCCTGAGGTAGTCAAAATCATCTATAATTTTGTCTAAATTGGGTATAGGAGGTGAAATTGGCAAGGGTTTGATCCAGAAGCACCATGCCCAAATCCGGTGGGTACCTAAAAATTGAAGTATTTCTAAGTAAAATGAACCTCATGGTTGCATTTGGAAGATGTCAAAACCTACAAATCCATATAAAATTTGTCCAATTGGGACAATCACCCTGGAAGACAATTTTTTTTTGCTCCCAGGTATGGCTGTACAGACCATACGAACTGTGCAGACCAATTTTTTTTGGCAAGCCTCATGGATCAACAAGTAGATTTGAAATGGAAATTTTTAAAGCCCACAATTTGAACACTGGGAGGTCTTTTTGAGCAATTTTTTTTCGAAATAGCTTAAAATTCCATGCTCTTCACTGCTATACTTTTAGGTTTTTCCAAATTTTTCTAGAATTTAGATTTTTATACAATAGCTCTTGCTCGTCCTCATTTTTGCAACTTCATAGGCTCATAAATTTCACATACGAGCTTGTAATTGAGGTCCCATTTTTTTTGAAAGTTAATATTTTTTCAATCATAACACATTGGTACAAAACATTTTATAATAAAGTTCATATTTTTTGTACTTTTAGACTAGAGGTCCTAAATGAGTTTTTTGTAAACTAGAAAAATTATAATCTAACCTTGTAATTACACTCAATTATAAAGTGCCAAAAATAATTGATGGGTGGGATAAAATTAGGTAATTTAGGGGGGTTTTATGGTGTGTTCTTTACTTTGATTTCTGCTTTGTGATAGTTTATTTCTGATTACATCATGGGGAATCCTAAGTTCCCACTATTAATAGCATACAACTGTAATACATGGAAATAGAATGCTTGGAATGCATTAATGATGCTAGGATATATGCCTTACATAATAACTCTTCTTACTCCACCTACTGATGCAAATGAGTTATAACACTTTCTCTTTAAAACTACTAAAATAATTGGATGCATTTGGTCTTACATGTCTTTAGATTTGAATTTTCATCTTGACATATGTACAACTCCAAAAGAGGCTTGGGATAAATTAACATCATTATTTGGTAAAATAGATGAGGTTCGTGGTTACCAAATTGACAATGAACTCATTAGTTTGGATCCTAAAAATTATGCTACAATACAAGACTACATCACTAAAGTCATAGATCTTAGAGCATAACTTTCTAAATGTAAAATTGATAAAAAGGATATTCAATTGATTTTTAGTGCTTTACATAAACTAGGTCCTGAATATTCATCCTTTGTCTTTAGCTTTCAGACTCATCGGCTCACATTAGGCACATCTTATCAAATACCCACCTTTGAGGTATTCTCTAAGATTTTAATGGCTAAAAAAGAAAATTTAATAGCTATGGGTCTAATCAAGTCATCCAAATCTCAAGCTCTAATTGCAAGTCAACCTTAGCATAAGCAAGTTTCAACATCAACATCAAATACAAGTTCAATTAAAAAAAAATAGAATAATCAAACTAAGTCATAGAAAGATAAGAATAAAGGGCAATAATCTTCCTCACAAGGAGATTATAAATCCACTAATAAGAAAGGGGATTCACAAAAAAGGACTGGCACTCCTTGCTCTTATTGAAAAAATAGGTTTCATAGTGAACAAGATTGTTAGAAGAAAGAGATTGATTAACTTAAGGGTCTTCTCAAAAAGAATAAAATCAATCAATCCTCTTCAAAGGATTCTTCCACTCCAAATTTAGGGAAAAGGAAAGTTATGGCACTAGTTGCACTGGCAAATTCTCCCAAGTCATGGGTCATTAACTCAGGTGCTTCCTACCATATGGGTTTTGATCAAGAATAATTTTCTAGATGAGAACCAAGTTCCTTACCTCATATTCTCATAGGTTATGATTCTAAGGTAGATGTGATATGAAAAGGTCAAGTTGATGTTGATAGTGGTGTATTTGAGGATGTCCTCTATGTGCTAGAGTTATCAACTAGCCTTTTTTCTATCTACCAAATCACTCACTTTATTACTGATAGGAAAGTTGAGTTCACACCTGATTCTATATCAATAAAAAAGCTAGAGGATAATGCCTTAGTTATAGTGGGAAAATTCAATAATAATACTCGACTTTATTCATTCTCCCACTTTGTGTCTTAGTCTTCCTATACAAATTTGCTCTCACACACTGATTTAGTGAGTAAGTTATGGCATGAGTGGTTTAATCATCTAAACTACCACTATTTATAGTAGCTTAGTCAGTAGGATATGGTTACATGACTTCAACTAATTTAGTTTTTAGGGGGTGTATGTCATGGTTGTGCCTTAAGCAAACATATAGAGGATAAGTTTGATAAAGGGAAGTCTTGAAGGGATACAAAAGTCCTTGAACTTGTTCATAGTGATTTAGTGGGTCCATTACCTACTTTTTCTTTTAGTAAAACTTTCTATGTTCTCATATTTATTTTTTACTATTCTATATATACTTGGGTTTATTTTTTTAAACTCAAGAGTGAAGTATTTGATAGATTTCTAGAGTTTAAAGCTCTAGTAGAGAAATAATCTGGGAAGTATGTCAAGATTCTTCACATAGATAATGGGAGGGAATATGTGAACAACAAGTTTGAACAATTATATGATATTGAAGGAATTAATCTTAAGCATTCAATTGCATACACACCTTAGCAGAATGGTGTAGCAAAGAGGAAGAATAAGTTCTTAAAAGAGATGGCAAGTTATATGATTCATGCAAAATCATTAGTACCTAAGTAATAGGTGGAAGTGATTAATTATGCTTCATATATACAAAATAGAGTTCCTCACAAAGCTTTAAAGGGGATAACACCTCTTGAAGTTTGATGTAATAAGAAGCCAGATGTGCATCATTTTAGAGTCTTCAACAGTCCCGCATGGGCTCACATACCTTCAGATGAGCATCGTGCTTTAGAAAAATAAAGCTAAACTTGCATATTTATGGGATATCCTAATGGTGTTAAGGGATATTGGATCATTGATCTAGATTCACATGAGCTTATTATAGCAAAAAGTGTTTACTTTGAAGAAATTCATCCAGACTTATCTTCTAACATTTCTCATTCTTCTTCCTTAGAAGAATCAGATAGCAATGACAATGATACTCTTACTTCATCTACTCACAGGGATGATGAGATAATACCTCCCCAATAGGGTTTAGTAGGACATGTTCCTCCTCTTCCTCTAGATCCTCACCCATTGATGCTTTTGTGGGCTAGATAGACTTTGTCAGATGTAGACCCTCTCATTACGGATCCATTAGATAGAAGGAGAACATGGTCACAACATGATCTTCCACATTCCTACATTGCCATAGCTTCAGATCCATATTCTTTTCAAGAAGTCACATGTATAGTTGAGTGGGATTTAATGATGGAAGAAGAGTATGACTCATTAATTAGAAAAAACACTTGGGATCTTATTCCTCTTCCTAAGGAAAAAAATTATTACAATGTAGGTGGATATATCAGAATAAGTTTGTAGCAGATGGAAATATTGATAAGTATAAAGCATGCTTAGTGGCCAAAGGTTTTTCCCAACTAGAAGGAATTGACTATAGAGAAACCTTTGTGCCTATTTCTAAGATGAATTATATTTTCTTGATACTAGCTATTGGTGCAACTCATGGTTGGGATGTACATTAGATGGATGCGAAGAGCACATTTCTTCATGGGGATCTTCATGAGGAGATTTATATGGACCTATCATAGGGGTTCATTTAGGATTCTTCACTAGTATGCTACTTGAAGAAGTCTCTCTATGGTCTAAAATAATCCCATAGGGCTTGGTATTCTAAGATGGACACATTTCTTCTCTCAATTGGGTTCTCGAGATGTCACTCAAATCTGATTGTCTACATTCTATGATAGGAGGATTCACTATTATACTTCGTGCTCTATGTTGATGATCTCATTATTATAGGGAGCACAACATCCATCATCAATAGTTTTAATATTGCACTTCATGATAGGTTTTATATGACAAACATGAGATTATTGCATTATTTTCTTGAGATTTAGATAACACAGTCTTCTTCTGGGATTACACTTTCATAGCCTAAGTATGTCATGGACTTGTTAGCTTGGTTTCACATGGCTAATTGTAGGCCTATACCGACTTCTTTCTTATCTATAATTATACTTGAGGTTCATTGTTCCACTCCGTTAGTTGATGCCACATTGTATCGTTAACTTGTAGGCAACCTCATCTATCTAACTCATACATGACTCGACATTTCATATGTAGTTGGCATGGTTTCACACTTTATGTAGACACCACATGAGCTTCATTAGAGAGATGCCAAGCACATTTTGAGCTACATTCAAGGCACTATCAAATATGAGATTCACTATATAACAAGTACAAGTTTAGACTTGGTGGGATACATAGATTTTGATTGGGCTAGCAATTATGATGATTGTAAGTCCACTTCTGGTTACAGCTTTCACTTCGGATCCAACCCCATTTGTTAGTAGAGTAAGAAAAAAAATTCTATTACTCTTTCATCTATATAGGTTGAGTATCATGGCACTATTAATGCCACTACTAAGGCTATTTGGCTTTAGAATATTCTCACTGAGCTTGGGTTCCATTTTGAAATCCATCAGTCATCTACTACGATAACTAGAGCACTATCTAGATCTCAAAGAATCCAATTCATCATCAGAGAAACAAACACATAGAGATCCATATGCACTTTATCAGGGAGATAATTTAGGTGGACATAATTGAGCTTCAATTTTGTCTTATGGAGGAGCAGATTGCAGATATTTTCACTAAACTTTTCACTGAGAGCAAGTATCTTCACTTGTGATCTCTTTTGGGGGTGCGAGACATCATTTATTCAAGGGACATCAGTTCTTTAGGGTGGTCTCCTAGACCTTCATTTTGAGGAGTATTTTCTTTTCCTTTAGGTTTTATCCTTTCCTCATCTATTTGTATAGTGTACCTAATATGGCTACACATTTTTGGGACTCTTATCTACATATCCCTACCTAAGCTTCACTTATGGGGGGGGGTGTTGGTGCATTTATTTACTTTATTACATTTACTTGTATTTATTATTTATTATTTTGGTGCACTAATTACTTATTTTAATTAGTTTATTACGTTTATTAATAATTTACACTAGATAGGATAAGCTTGCTTAGCTAGTAGTTAACTTAGACACTTATCTTGTTACATTGAAGTTTCACTCCACTATTTAGGATAAGATAAGATAGATTATTTAACTAATAGTCAACTTGTGTTGATCATTTACACAAGTTAGACACCTATCTTGTTAGTGTGGAGTTGTACTCCACTATTTATGTAGACAAATATCAGTTGAACTACATGTGTTGTGTGAGTTTCCTGATCTTTATCATGCAAGCCTTGCTCTATATAAGAAATGGATATTTATGTATTCCATATCAGATTAATATTTAAATATCAGATTAATTCATCATATTTGAGTTATTTATTCATTTATTTTATTATCTCAGATATATAGTTATTGTTTATTACTATTATTATTATTATATCTCTTATTTATGCTTTTTATCAGATTCATTAGATCCTATAGCTAATTCTAATAGGTTTCTAGTTCTAGTTTTGTTCATTTAATTAGTATATTATATTAGATTACTTTATTTCCATTCACTAGATTATACTTAATTAAAAAAAATGTAATAGATAGGAAAATAAATATCTCCTTCTCTTCCATAAAAACAATAGTTTGTTTCTTTATTGTTTGCATCTATATCATAGATATATTAAAAGCACATAGTTTTGTATACAGGAATAAGGTAAAATTTAGAAAATAAACCAACCATTTTCATATTTGAGTAAATCCATTTTAAATTTTTAAATAATCTTTTATTCACAAATAATTAGACATACAATCATGTATAAATCCTTGAAGAACATGGGCAAACAAAAGGTATTCTCTTAGCATTGATTTTATTTATTTACATGAGATGGGAACGTTGTTCTTATCTCTAAAAATAATAAAATCAGAACTTATATATTCAATTTTACATTATATAAAATCTTTCAAACTTAGTATGAATTTTCCAAAACATCAACAACTCATTTTAGCTTACATACACAAATGATATATATATATATATATATATATATATATATATATATATATATATATATATATATATATATATATATATATATATATATATATATATATATATATATATATATTTGGTAGTTTTACTACTTAGGGTATAAATCTGATTTTGAATTTTCTTGCTTGCTATAAATATGTCAGTTTCCATAATAGTTTTACTCACTCATAATATGAAAATATACTAAAAAAATTTCATTTATTTTGCATCTAGGAAAGGTAGAAATCAACATTTATACTGTCAGGCTAGATTTTGTTTTGTTAGCATTACATGCATTGGAAAAGTAATAAAAAAACAACCAAAAAAGAAAGGGATTGCATCTTTCTCTTTCATTTTACTCTTATTTATTTAGTACTCTTTAATTTTATTCATTTGCTTCTTGAAAGTAGTTTATCTTACTTTATTTCACTTAAAACATTACAAAACCCTAAAAATAAACAAACAATCAAAGCCTTGTCCAAATGAGCACAAGTATCCCAAAACTTTACTTTTTATAGTTCATCAAGTCTTATCACATACCATCCTAAAAATAAATATCATACCTTTACACATTGCATTATATTTACTCTTGGATGATACTCCTAGAGCATCCATATCTCCATAGAGTAGGCATTTTCCCTAGAGTTAGAGCCCTAGGTCCTGGAAACAATATTTAATATGATATTAACATTGAGCTTATGATATAATTTTTTCATTCCATGCCTATCCCACACCAAATTATCAACTCCCTCAATACTCTAAAATAACAAGAGCATACTCCTAATCTACCTATGATCATTTTTCCCCAAAACTAAGGCTATTAATATAATTTTATCCTCTCCTAGTCACCGATTTACTCTTTAATTTTCTCCTTGGAACTATCCTCATCATATATCATTCACATTTTTATATGAAACTAATAAGGATTATTCAACCTAATAAATTTGATCATGTTTCATAAGTCATATATCCAAACCATTCTCACCTTTCCATTCCTAGCATCAATCAAGAGTTTCACCTCTTTGTCATTTATGACATCGAGGGACCTTGAAGTAAAGTTTTCACCCAGTTAGATGCTCTCAATGAGTAGTGTGACACAATAAAACATTTTTGGTACCAACTCAAGCATAATTTTTCATCCATAATTACAAACCCCATTCCACAAAATAATCAACCCAATCTTTATTTCCACCCATTGTCCATCCCTTATGTTGGTTATCTCATCCAAACCTCAAGAATTTGAGTGCATAAGTCAATGTGTGATTTTCTCATGCATATAGTACCTAAGGTATTTATGAATGGTTTCATGTAATGGTGATTGTACATTCACAAGTGTCCTATGATAGTTATTTATGATAGCATCATCATTATCTACAAATTCATGAAGGTAAGGGCCACTCATAGTGGGAAGGTATGTGGGGGACTATCAGTCTGTGGTTGGAGGAAAAACACCCAGATGATGATCTCCCTCATTAAATTTGATTATGAACTAATTAAAATGCTTACTCATGGCTAATACCATAATTTTAGGAGTTGTTTCATAAATGCTCTTCTTTACTATTGTGTACTTTTTATACCAAACTATTTATTATAGCAAATTCTATTAGAATACTTGTATGTTTACTTTTATCATACTTTACTTTTTAGTTTTATATATATGTAAAGTTGTAATATTTATGGCATACTTATGTATTCATTAAATTTACCTTGTTTTACTTTTCATATGAGATTATTTTTACTATTTAGTATTCATACAACATTGCACCATATGAGACCTAAGAAGACTATTGTATTTATTGGCATTTAAACTTAGTTTAGGGGAAATAACCTTGTATCATTCAATTGATTATTTATTACATGACTTTGGCATAGAATTAAATGTAGTATGGTGTAAATAATAAACCATGAAAATTGATCTGATTATGTTGTTGTACACGTTCAATAGGTAAATGAAATTTGGCTGATTTGGTTAAAATTCTAAAACCTATGGTATTTGTAACACACACTCACACACACACGCGCGCACACACGCACACACACACACACACACACACACACACACACACACACACACACACACACACACACACACACACACACACACACACACACACACACACACACACACACACACACACACACACACACACACACACACACACACACACACACACACACACACACACACACACACACACACACACACAGCACATTTGTGTGTGTGGGGGGCTTAGAATTTGATGGTCAAACCCTACCTATCATAATTAGAATTGATTAAAGTTTAATGATTGTTCTACCTTTTCAAATTATGTTTTAGGTATAATTATAAATTGTCATTTTTTGATTGAAAATTACATAACTATTAGTAAAACAAATTTACTATTCATACAAAAAATGAATGAATAACATCACATTTCTCAACATAAAACTTCAAAATAATAAATACTATCAAACTTTATAAATATTTAAATAATATATATATATATACATTTGATCAAAATTTTAATCCTTTTAACAAGTGGTTTGTTATTTTTTTAAAATATATTTATTTGTATTTAAAATTCTAAAAATAAATTATAATTATTAATATTATTATTTTTTAAATCTCTCTATTTAATATTTTGTAAAGTTGTGAAATATTATTTTACATAATAATGAGAGTAATAATTGCACAATTTATATAGTAAAAAAATCATTTTCACTGTAATCAATCTTTTGTTGAGGTTTATAAGACATGAATTAAGGGTGAAGATATTTAAAGACATTCATACAATATTATAGATCATAAAAATATTGGAGAACAATATGTATCTTAATCTTTCCTTAAAATCAAATGATATTATTTTCTCGTGGTTTTTTTGAAACTAATAGGTTCAATATGTGCTTTAATAATATTAAATATCATTGACTATGGTAATAGGTGGTCATGAAATTCCAGGTCTACTATCATCAAATCAACAAAAAAAATTATATAAAAAAATAATGTTACTATAAACATACAAAAATATGAATGACATTGAAATAATAATAATAATAATAATAATAATAATAATAATAATAATAATAATAATAATAATAATAATAATAATAATAGGTATTGAAAGTAAACATGAGAATACATTTAAATGGAAAGATGCACCTAAAATCATGATATATACTAGATTCATATACAAAAATAACAATAACAAATTTTATAACACAATTTTCTATAAATATACATCATATGGAGAATGTTTACTAGAAAAAAATTAATTATTTTTTAAAACTAAATAAATTTAATATGATTAAAATAATATTTTTTTTAAAAAAAAAGTAGTCTATTTGCATTAATTGTAGCTTTATTTGCTTATCCAAATTAAGGTCTATAAAAGAGAATAAAATCATTGTGAAAATTAAGAAAAATAAGATTGCATAAAATTAACTTTCTAAAATCTAATGTAGCTTACAACTAATATAAATTTACTAATTTAAGGAATTAAAAATCAATTAAAAATATCTTTTATATTTTTATTTAACTTAAAAAAACTTTACATGAATAAAAATAGTTAATTATTAAATTTATTTCAATAGAAATCATTCTTTAAAAAAAAAAATCATATTATTATGTTTTAAAATAAATAATAGTCTAAAATTTATAATCTACCTACTAAGAAAATATATGGTTTATTGATAATATAAATTGTCAAAATTATGGTTTATATTAAATTCAACCAATATAAATCTATAGTTTAATTTTATTTTACATCATATAATACAACTAAATTAGGTAAAAATAGTCCACATACTATCAAATGTTAGGTCTACTATGTGTTTGTCTGTGCGTGCACACACATGTGCGTATATGCATGTGAGTGTGTGTGAATGTGTGTATCTATGTGTATATATATTTATGCATATATATGTTTAACTATAGTAGTAAATAGGAATATTTACAATTATTTCCACTTTCCTACAATGGGTTACATGTATGGTTGAAATTCTTTATTAGTAGCTATAGAGATTCATATTGAAAATGAATTAAACCTATGGTAATTGCATGCATGTGCTTATTTTTATGTATGTATGTATGTGTATTTTTGTCTATATATGTGTGTATATATATGATTTTGATGGGGAAAAAATTAGGTTTCAAAATGGAATTTTTTACATCAAATAATAATCTTTTTAGATGTCTTAGTTGAAAATTACCTAATAGATATTTATGTAAAATGTGGGAGCATCATAAAATGTATGAATGAGATGCGGTCTCATGAATTATAATGATTTGAGGATATCTTTTTGAGTTTTATTTTTAAGCATGCATGCAACTATAGTGGATAAGGGATATGAATGCTTCAATAGGATGATTGGTACTTGTTTGCACTATATCTATATTAGATCACATGTATGGTTGAATTTTTGTTGATGAATTCCCACTCTAAAATGTTGAATCATACATTAGGCATGTGAGTTATCTGACCAAATAAATGAAAATTATGAAAGCATACAACATTTAAATGATTTTTTCAACAAAATGTATGAATGACATGCAATTTTAATTTATATCATGTAATGATTTAGTCATGTAGGTCCTCATAAACATGTATGTCATTTTTTAAAGCATCCAAAAGCATCAAGGAGATATGTAAATCCAAATTTTGACCTTATTTAGAACTTGAACCATTTTACTTATAAAATTTAAATCCAAGAAAAAGTACTAAAACATGAGTTATACTTAAATGGTAGGTTTGGAAGAAGCTATGGACATACATTAAGGTATAATAAAAATTTGGATCATCTGATAATGTATTTGTGTAGGCCCTAGTAGACATGTATGCCAATTGTGAAAAAATCTAAAAGGCATGCAAACTATTTGAAAAGAATTGTTAAATAAAAGGAAATCTTGTGTGTGTGTGTGTGTGTGCGCGCGCACGTGCACACACACATGTGTGCATGTGCTTATGGGGTTTAAATTTTATGGGAAAAAATAAGGTTCCCTTTAAATTACAAGTATTTGGTGTAGATAATAATAGTCAGATAAAAATCAAAGGTGCTTAGAGAATATTAATGTAGAAATAAATCTCATAGTACAAACCAAAAATACAAAACACAAATATATATTATTAATATTTATTTGGTTTTTTTTTTGCAATGCCTTGCTAGTCATACCATCAAGGAGATACCAAAAACCATGAAAAACAAAACTAGACTTAACAAATAAAGAATGAAATAATGGAATCAAAATTATTGATTTAAATTTGACTTAACTGTAGTCATGACATTAAAAATATCATTCTTTACCATTGAGTTAATTGTGGACAAAACATTGAAAATTCAATCACAAACTCCTGCATATCTAATTGGAAATAATTATTGTTTGATTGATATAAATTGAATGCCACTTTAAAACGCTTGGGTTGAAAGGGTAATTACTCCTTAGATCATGCAAATTTGAGGCTAAAACTATGTGTAAATTGGTGATCACACATAACAAACAATCTATAATTGGGGTGTAAAATATGCCTAGATATTTTGTTAATATGTCTCCCATAAGCCTTTAAATAGAAAACAAAAATTGTCTTCAATCCACAAAAAAAAACAATTCATAAGCTTCATTTTTGTATTGAATGCAAGCACATATTCCAAACTAAATTAAAATCCATGAATGGTGACACTTAATTCCATTTATGTGATTGTTAGCTAAGATGAAATTTAAGTCCAAATAAATATTACTAGATAATTTATATTCATCTTTGTTTTTCATGTTGCTTAGTTATTTCATTTTTACTTATTAATTTGATAATGACTATTAGGGCCTAAATATGATGGTTGACCCTCCCTGTCATGAATTTTTAAGATGAAGGTTATTTATTTAGCATTAGCCTTCAATACACATATAATTAATATTAGAAGAAATAAATGTGTATGTTATAATCCTTTATAATTTTTGATATTTTACCTAAAATTTTACCTTTCATTTGATATGGTCTCTTAAAAAAATTGATTGTATTATATGAATAAAAATGTACATAAGACCATATGACCATAAAATTTATTCTTGGTTACTTATATAATGCAAGGGTTTTAATTTCATTTCAATTCACTCCCCCAGTTTAATCAAATATCTCTAATTATCTAGAGAGAATCCCAATTATTTTGATTAATTTTAGGAAAATAAATTTAGGGTAAATATTGATGTGCTAAATATAATTGGGAAGGATTTATCACGTGTTAAGGTTGCTTTTTATAATTATGGGTCAGTTTTATCTATTGTGTGTCAAAATGGAAGGAATATAACAAAATGAGGTAAAGTAACAAATTGAGGTGATCAAGTGTTGGTATCCACAATTTTAGACCATAACATTCAATATGATTCTAGGAAAGAATAAATAAGACACCAAATATAATAAAATCAATTATTTACCTAAACCTCCCATTTAAAAACCTCACTCCAACATTAATGATTTCCCCCTTCCTTTCCTCCTAATTTTATGCCTTAGTTGTTCTATTGGCTCACTAGAGAGGGGTTAAATTTGACAATTATCTAACATTTTTTGAATTTATAACTATAAAATACTTGGATGGAAATGTTTTAAAAACTATATGGGATGAAAGGGGGGAATTTGTGTGGACTATCAAAATATATATTGGACTATAAATAAATCTATGCATTGATCTATATTTACTACATTATTCATATTTCATTCTTTAAAGATGAATTGACCTAAATTTGTGAGGGAAATGTTGAATTATGGAGAATTGGAGGTTTGACTATCCTCTTTGATTCCTCATATTTAACTATTAAAAGAATACATGTTTTAAAAATTATGTGTGCAATGATAAAGATGAATGACCAAACATATAATTAACTTCCTTTGATATTTTACAATGAATCTCACATTTACATTCTACTTATCACATATTTTTATTACTTTTATATACAAATTTATTTTTAGAAACATATAGATTCTTACTTGGGACTTAGATTATATTTATTTTAATATAATATATAAATTTACTTTCATCTCACATTGATGTTTATTTTTAATTTATTTATGATTTGATATGTTTTTATAGATTTGATTTTGTATTACATTTACTTTTTTTAATATATCACCATTGTCTCTTGAATTTGGAGAGGATGATTAGGTGGACTTCTTTTCAAAATCCACCAAAGTTGCATATGGTAGAGTGTATCTAGGCAATAAAGACATTACATTGTAGAGATGTGGGAAGAGGATTTATTGTTGTCAGGGTTAACATGGTATTTGATAGAAAATTAAAATTTAATTTTTTAGTTGATTAATTTTAAACCTTGGCATATTTCAAGTATAAAGGATACTACATTGTATAGGAAGAGAGGGAATTTTCAAAATAAAGATATTCAACAATTCCACCTATTCATAATGATCACAGTTATAGTGACTTTGAGGATTATAGTTTTATGGAAGTGGGATATTTAATTGATGACACTAAAAACACCATAAATATAGTTTCTAAAGATAGAACTAATTTTGTTATAGAGAATGTGGTTCTCAAACACAAATGTTCTAGTAAAAATGATGACAAAGCCCAAGGTTTTATAAATCATGCGCTAGAAGATCATGACATTTATGGAGAGAGATTTTCCTCCTTGATTTTTTTTTGTAGTGTTAAAAAATGTGATAAGTTTATGTTATAAACATTCAAACCTTATATAACCTAAGAAATTAATAGCTTAGTCAATTAAAAAATTGTTTTTGATAGGAAGTGCCTTAATGGTTAAATGAAGTGCTCAATTAGATGGTCTATCCCTTGTATAAGGTGGTGAACATAATTATAATGTCATGGTATTTGATGTCAAATTGATCCATTTATGCTAATTTACAAGAAATACATTATAGAGGAAAAAATTACACATGTACTTGAAGGAGATATGGTATAATTTAAAGGATTGGATGTTAATATCTTAGGTGTGCATATCAATAGAGTATTTCAAAGGATGTTCCCTATTTGAAGCATATCTCATATAATGGCTTAATTTTAAATTTTCCAACATAGATAGTTCTCTCATTGATGTCAAATTCAAAAGAACTCTCAGAAGAGGTTGAGTTCAACATGTGATATGCATTTAAAGAGCGACAACCCCAGTTGGTATATCTAGTTTACTTTGATCTTACTTATTAAAATAATTCCATAAAAGTGATCAAAATACCCTAAAATTCTCAAAAACATCAAAACTTAAATGTCATTCTACCCAATTCATCATATTAAAAAGTTTATGAGGATAAAAAATGGTCAGTGTGTTTGGATGATGTGTTAAATGTGGAATATCATTACTACAAATAATAGTCTCAAAAAATTTCCCATTGCTTCAGGTAAAGTTCTATGGCAAAAAATTAGAGCCCTAAATGAAGAGGTCAAAAATAAATTTGAGTTAGACACATTAACAATAAATTACATCTTTAATGTCGGTGCAAAATCTATGGAGGTACATAAAACAAAATTTAATGGGATGGATACATGTTAAAATGCATGGAAAAAATATTATGGGTACCCAAAGAGTAGCTTCTATAGTCATAGATCTAAAGGGATAAATTATGAGAGGTGCTTAATAAATGGAAACATTGGGAAAGAGAAATAAAAGTATAATACTGAAATAAAAATTGATTTCATGTCAAGAATCATTGAGATAAATTTATATATTTCTCCACATTTTACCCATTCTATAGGATAATATGGAATCAAAGTTCCTCAAAAACTACTTCATGTATTTTATACTCAAAATTTAATGCAAAATAAGAGAAACAAGGAGATAATTTTTTTAACATTCCTAATATGTCACAACCAACCTTCAATAAGATAATGAAAAAAAAAATCAAGGTGTTTCAATTATAAATAAAAACTTCTTCACTAAGTGTGAAGAGTATAAAAATTTATACAACAAATGTAGAACCACCACATGCCCAAAATAAATCTCAAAACTTGAATATAAAAAATGGAATAATAAATACATTTAAATATGTTGTGCACATTACTATTCCCATAAATTCCAATCATTGGAACAACTTAAAATATTATTAAGCATTGTGCATAATAAAAATGGATAAAATGAAAACTTTTATACTAATGATGGGAAATAAATCAACTTCAATAAGTAATGTTATGAACCTCATAGATGAATTTATTGGTATGCTCACACATGGACATAATACTACAAGTCTTGGCCACTTTGGCCAACCATTTGTTGAGCTTGGATCAAAATACATAGCCACATCATTGGCTTTGTGTTTCGGGAAGCTTGAATAAGTAGTCACTGATGAATATGGGTATACATTTCATAATATTAGTGGATAATCAAAACATCCATTGCATGATGCACAATTTAAAAAATAAATGCATGAAAAATTAAAAGGGTAAAAGAATATTGTTTTCCATTTTAAAGAAATTATTGTTACTATTACAAATAATTCATTCAAAAAATAGTTTCCAACCCTCTAATTGTAACTAAATAATGCTTCAATTGATAACAAAATTCATACCCTATTTGAATTTTCATCCATGATAAGGAAATAAGGGTATTAAACATTATGCAATTAAGATTCTTTCCAATGGGACACAATCACGAGGATATAGATGGGAATTTTAATATTAACAACATAATTATGAAAATTAGACACATTTTCTTTTCCACATATCATGGACACCTATTGAACATGATAATATGGATCAATTAAGCTCACTCCTTACCTTATTGAGGAAGTGTATGACTTAAAGTCCTTTGTGGATCCACATTTGTTGGATATAAACCACAAGAAAATGGGCATTATAAAACCTAATATGTTTAGGTTCCATGTCATGGATGACATACTAGTGTTGGAATATAAAGAAACAATAAATAATTATAAATTGTCTTGTTTAATCCTAATATGGTGTAAAAAGTAAAATGGTGACCCAAAATTATTAGAAGGGAAACCTCCTTTGGCACTTTTCAAAGAAATAAAATATATGGAATATTTAAAAAAGGGAATAAAACCACCACATGCCCAAATGCACTCTCAAAACTTGACTAGAAAAAATGGAATAATAGATACTTTTAAATATGTTGTGCACATAATGACTCCCACAAATTATAATCATTGGAACAACCTCAAGGATTATTAAGCATTGTGCATGATAAAAATGGATGAAATGAAAAATCCATATTAAGTATGGAAAAGAAAGTAAAGTTAATAAGTAATGTTATGAACTTCCTAGTTGATTTTACTGGTATGCTCATATATGGACATAATACTATAGGTTTTGGCTACTTTGGCCTACCTTTTTTTAACTTGGAGAAAATTACACAATTAAATCATTAGATTTGTGTCTCATGAAGATCAAATAAATAGTCAATGATGAATATGGGTATACATTTTATAATATCAGTGGATCACCATGACATACACTACATGATGCACAATTAAAAAATGAAATGCATGAAAAAGTTAAAGGGTAAAAGAATAATTTTTTTTTGGTTTGGTTGATGGTTTATAAATATGATAGTCTTTGTTATAATATACTTGAAGCTAAATATTTGGGATCTGAGGATATGTAAAGGGTAATTTTAGTGGTTAATCTACCAAGAGTTTCTCATGTGTGAATTTTATACCTACTAGAAAACTTTCCAAGAAGATTATTAATACTTAAGTGTAATTTATACCTACAAAAAGTAATTTTATAATATTGTTACATATTATAAAATCATAAACACAAAAATTATAGACCATGAAGAAGCTATAAGATGCTCTATTCATCATTCAAGAAGTGCATAAGTACAAATACTAGAAGAGTCTCCTCATACCAGCTTGAGGGATACTAACTAAGGCCAAAATCCTTAAATATATAGAAGAGATAAGAAGATAAGGATAATATAGCATGGAAAAATGTAGAGGAGTGTCATCAATGACCATAATTGACTTTTACTTCAGTTAAAAGTATCTTCTCTAGCCCTTTGCATGTGTTGGACCTCCTTGATTTCTTCTTGAATGAGTTGTTGGCATTGGAGTAAAGTGGTAAAGGGTGTAACTAACTCATTAAATATTTTTATATCATGACCATACTTAATAAAGGTTAACCATTATATTTTATGGTAGTTACAATCATGAAGTAGGCCCTCATAACCATATAGTATCCCACTCTCCTCTACATCAAATTGACAAAGTCAAGGAAATTGTCTTATCCTTCCATCATATCAATAAAATGCACATTGAATTCCCCTTCAAGGATCATTTATCAATGTACCATCCATACACTTACTTATTCTCTTGGACTTTCAACACCAATTGAGGTCTCCTTGCTAACCAAATAGGCCAATTAGGCCAATTAGGACTAATTTCCTAAGTGTTGAAACTTAGAAACCATTAGAGACCTACAAAAAGGCCTGATAACAAATTTATTAGTTTTATTCATGCCTAAATAAAAACCTCCAACCATAATATATTCTTATAAATGTATTATACACTTGAAGATCCACTCCTCTATGTTAACTTCTTTACCTTCCTCATGCATTGCCAAATTAGCAATTTTGAAGGTGCTTGTAGAGACTCTTCTAGATGATATATTGGGCATGTTAAACCTTGATATTCTGTATTAAGTCACAAACCAACTACTCTAATGGTTTTAATCATTATATACATTTAAACATCCTTTTTTTTGCCCAAAACCTTGAAAAAGTGCCTATTTATTGATTTGTAAACTGGCACTAATTTTCATGTCAAAAAGTTTACCTTGGATCTTAATTTATTGTTATATTTAATTATGTATTCAATAAATATTAATCAAAAAAATAAATCAAAATTCATAAAATAATGCACTAAAAAAAATCAACTCATGACAAGCACATCTTCACACTGCACTAGAGTTGATTATAGAGTTCGATAAATGCCTACATCTCTGAGTTCGCTTATAGTATTAACCGATCCATTTTCATGAAAAGTGAGTACATGGACTTCCCTCATGATTATAAAATGGATACTATGATGCTACTTAAAATTTTGGTAATAGATCTGAAATCTTGAAAGCTCCAGACCATGAATAAATCTTCCAATCCTCTACTGATAATACAATCTTACAATCTTATGGATTTTCCACCAAAAGTATCAAATACATACTTATAATATGGTATTAAAAAAATAAAAATAGGGATTTCAATGAAACATTGAAATCATCTCAGAGTCTAGGACAAATCCCTAGTTTACACTGAGAAGAGAAAATCTCTCCAAGTGCTTCAAAACTTGGAATATATGCAGACTGGTCTCTAAATTGGACATTACACAATATACATTGCTTCACTTTGAGGCATTAAAAAGTGCATCAAAAATCCTTAAATCCTAACACTCCACATATGGTTGGAATTGGATTAGAGTCTAGAATAAATCTCTAGTTTAATCTAAAGTCTGTAAATGCCTCTCAATACCTCAAAACTAAGGAAGAGTGCTAGTTTTTCGTTAAGCTCTTAGCTACTTGGCTAAGAATTATTATTCAAATATAATATTGTGCACTTTATATAGTGTTTTTACACCTAGGTGCAATGACTAAGAACTTATATTTTTATCCCATAGGTCATGGGTTCAAATCCCATCCTTGACTTTTACGTTGGCTTATGCTTATCTTTTATTCCCACATTGGAAAGTGGGGGGGGCGGGGGGGGGGGGGAACATGTTGTAATTAATTACTACAAAGTTTATGGCATGATATGCCAAGTAATTGGCACTGTATTTTATTTCATGGAGTATGTGATAAGTTTGTAATTTCATGGGAAATTTTTGTAAATTATGTGGTTCATGTGGTATGGAACATGGGTTTCACATGGATATTTGTGGATGAAACATTTGGTTATGTGGCATGTACGTGGTGACATAGATAGGTCACGTGGAAATGGTAAATTACATTAGGGAAATAATAATTTAAATTTGAACCATAGAAATTAATTTATGTCAAGACATGTGGTGGCTTGAGGACCCATCACATGGTCCAATCTCACCATGTCACTTCTCGACCTCTCATCACACCTCATGTTGACCACTCACCACACTACTTGTCGACATTCAGCTAGATGTTCCATCCAAACCCCAATTTTTTATGCTAGTTGAATTTTTGGTTAAAGATGAATATATTAACCTATCAAATAAAAATGATAAAAACCACACATTTCTCTCTCACCTCATGCCACATGTCACATTCTTACTGGTGTAGATTTGCCACATCATCCTATTGACCCAATTTTGTTCATAACTTTGACCGACCATATATTGCACATATGGAATCCATTTCATTAACCGTAAATTTTGAAAAAAAATATCATGATGATATCTTCACCATGGAACTAATTTTTAATTGTTCTATAATGGTTAATTTCTACAATTTGAACAACTTTGACCAATGTTGACCATCTTGACTAATACTTTGACTAGCTACACAAGGAACATACGAGCTCCATTTTCTATGTTACACATACCATTGGAAAGGTCTCAATGATCCCCATGTGATGGTGTAGGTTTTGGTCTAATTTGGGACCTTTTACAAATTGACCTCTATATCATTTATGGGCATTTTATACCATGTTCATATAGTCAATAACATGAGGTGAATCCCCTCTAAGTGTACTTTACATTCCATGAGATATTAAAATAATTCATAGGTGTTAAGACTAAGTTTAATTTTCCTTCCATGATATGTTCACATCATTTCTAGGTGTTAAGATGCCAAAACATCAACTTTTCCATGACTAGGTCTACCAAGGGTTTTAGGGAGGTTTATGAGTGCTCAAGAATCTTAAGATTGGTTTATATATTATGGTAATCCAAGATAATAATAAATTCCATGAATATCTATGGAATTGACCTAATAAACTTCCATGAGTGTCTTGGACTCCCATGCAAAGGGTGGATGAAGATATCAATGTTGAATAGTGACCCTAGGATAGCCTACAAGCCAATTCTGAGTGCCTAACTTCTTAAGGTTCATTCATAGAGTTTAGGCTCCAAATTATAATAAATATATCATGAATTTTTAGTTTAATTGGGTACCTAAAATATCCTAAAAGCATATTCTTAGAAACCTTTTGAGGTGGAGTGGGTTTGCTCTTAAAGTTGGCACTTGGGTGGATTATGTGTAGGGTTGAGGGTTTCAAGCAAAGTTTTGAATTTATTTTGACCCTTAATAAATAATTTACACATGATATCTCTTATATCATGTCTCAAAAATATTCATATCCCTCCACTTGATCATATGACCTGTTGTAGGATCTTGAAGGAACCTTGACATGGCATTAGGGTCTATAATTAGGCCTAAAACCTACCTGTCTGGTTTATTTCCAAAGAATTTGCCTCTAGATATGAGTGTTATCCTTTATTAATAGGTATGATGACCCTTAATAATCATAATAAATTGTCTCAAAACTTTTTTTTTGCTCCAATCCATCTTTTAGACCTCCCAAATCCTAATTCTACTTATTTAGCTCCTAGACTACCTTTCTAGACATAGCTTGGTTTGAGACAAAATAATGGGTATACCCATGGTTTTTATGACCAAAAAAATAGTATAGTAACATTTTAGTACTAAAAATAATACTCTCCTCCAAAATTTAAGGTCTAAATATGCCTACCAAGTCCTCAACTAATCATTTTTACCCAAACTGGCCTCATACTACCTATAGATTATGTTTGAACATGGAACCCTTGAGTTTGATACACTGTAGGTGACTTGATGAACTAAAAACCATCATACATCTCTCCTTTATCTTACCTCCACACTCCATCATATTCAATGACTTCATGGAGTTATTATTCCTTCAAGCATCTGACTTACCTATGCAAGATTTAGAGATTGAGGGCTTAATCTGACACTTAAGGCCTTCTTGGGTTCCCTATGTACAAACCCATTTAATTCCCTTGAGAATATTATTTAGTATCTTTTATGTCTTCCCACCTTAATTTCACCCTTTTTATATAACTTTCCTGGTGTTCCCAATGCATACAAATGCCCTCTCAAGGCCATTTGACTGAGTTTTGCTTGGAACTCTATGTATACCCTTCCTTGATCCATGACTTGTTTGAAAGTGTGATATCATTTTTGAAAACATTTAATTCTTGTCCTTTCATATAATATATTACTCCTATATTTATACCACTTTAATTACCCTTGGCCTTTAAACCATTACAACCATACTATACTCTTCTCCTCAAGTTTGTCTCATGAATAACATGTAGGTGTATAATCTTGTATTCTTGATTGAGTAGGGTGATGATGCATTATGATGTGAGTGTATTGGAAATTTTTTATATCAATTTCACTTTGATAATGGTATTTTTATATCCATAATTTCCACCAACTACCTCAAAAGTGACCTCCAATCTCTACAACTTAGCTTTCTTGCTTTTATAGGCTAATTGTAGGTGGATAATATTATTGTAGATGTTGTCTAAGAGAATGTTTGTAATGGTAGAGTAAAATTTGATTTTATTCACTTTATTATAGAATAATGAATGATATTATTTCACAACCTCCCTCCTTTAATCATTATTAACTTTTATCATTTGAACTCATTTGCTTATGGCACAATCAATGATAAAGGGAGACATAGGTACATATGTTCTTTAGACTGAGCTTTAGATCTAGGATAGGTCCAACTAAACTTCTCTATTTATTAACATATTTCATAGTGTCTTATATTTTTATTCACTCTTTATTATGATTAATATGATGATTTCAAACTTTGTCCCCTATAACTTTCCATTTTTACCCTTAAGATATTGATTATAGATTTTATGCTAGGGTACTATTATAGGTGTTAGTCTATGTTAAGCCTTATTAAGGGAGTCAGGGTCTCCCACATGGATGTGCCAGGGTATGTTGGCATCATTAAAAATTTATTCCCCATGACTTGGTTGATAGTCTTATGAAATACAACCCTCTACTCAATTTCCTTCTTATACCAAGCCTAGGTTGGTTTAGGTGACTGTAGGTGCTATTAGGCTTGTGATGGAAGAAGGTGATCTGATAAGTGTGAGGTAATGAGCCATCTAAAAACCTTATGATGAATTTAAAACCTATAATTACCCATATTTTTCTTATGATAAGACCTTTATGCCTTTATATCACTCCAACTTTCAAGAATCTCTTGGCTTTTACTCATTGTATGGACTGATATAGTCCACATGTTCTACTTGAGGTGAATGTTTCCTTGACTTCTTATGGTGATTATAGCACTAATTACTTATTTTAATTCACTAAAATATTCCCCTTGTTTCTTCCCATACCTTCTCTTGAATATATTTCTTGATCTCTCATAGATGGCTCCTTTAAACTCTATTGTATTAGGTTATATGAATGGTTGTAAGTGCTTATGAAGTCTCCTTAACAAGGTTTATGACCAAATGAGTTCAAAAATTGAGACTTCATTATTTATGATGGTTCTATGGGAGTATGGGGATTTATTATCATGGTTTAGACTTAAGAGGGAGGGTATATGGGTGAAGGAAGGTGGAAAAGGAGTGACAAGGATATGGGAACATAAAAATAGGGTAATAATAGAGAATAAAAGAATGATGGAATGTGAAATGATAGTGGTATGGAAAAGTCATGAAGTGAAGGGTAATAATCCTCTTACAACCAACCATTTTCACTTTTGAGAACCTCATAACTATACCTAAACAATCATGAAGTTTTGGAGGCATAGACACATCATATAGAGCCTAAAAATTAAACCTCAATATCTCAACAAACATTAATTCTCATGAGGAAACCTTAAATTATAATAAAAAGGGAATTGTGAGTTTGGGAGTCAAGAAAGGTGGCTTCTAGGTTCTTAAGGATGAAAAGGAGGTATAAAGGCTTGTTTTAAATAATGTGAAGATGATACACCATCAATATACACTTCCTTCTACATCTTGAGCTCCCTTTTGAATTTCTGTAGGTGTCTTTGGATTGCACACAGTCCTTGTCAATAGTGATATCCACATATGCATAGATCCCTTCCCTTTGAGGTATTATAAGATAAAATATGTACATGGATATTTAACTTGAGAAATAAGGAATTTTAAACATCAAAACGCCTTTTCAAACTCTCACATTCAAATCATATCCCCTATGAAGACACCAAACCTTGGTCAATACAGTTAACTTTCTTGTAGGTTACACATAGTAGCTAGTCATGGAGATTTTAATTTATATAAACTCACACATGTGAGAAAATTTCTCAAATTACCATGGGAGGATCTTGCAAGACTTTGTAAAACAAGCTCAGTCATTGGATTGAGGAAAAAAAATAAAAAATCCATGAAAATTGCCTAGTTGAAGTTATCCTATGTAGATGTGAAGTGTATACACATTTTTAAATTCTTAAGGAAGGTTCATAAAGTTGAGGAGACCAATCTCCAAAAAAATTCCCATGATTGTAATCTGGTAAAGTCTACTTCTTGTGGCCAAGATCTGGGACCTCTACTCTCTCCTCTATATGGTACAAGCAGAAACCTAAGGAGTTATCCAAGCTTACAAACAAGGGTTGATGAAGTGTAGAATGGTTTTAAGCTTTTTTTACCTCCATTTGTCATGAAAATTTTTAGGGACATCAGACATGAGATCACCTTCAACCCTGGATCCTCTACTATATGGTACAGGCTGTATAGTTTCATACAACTGCATAAAATTATCAAAAAACTTTGATTTCCCACCATTTTATTTGTGTTTTAGACATTATAACACCATTTGGGGGTCAAATTATGGGAACCATGAACTAATAGGCCATTTTAAATTAGGATAAAATACAAGGTTAAGTGGAAAAACCATAAAATGGCATGTGGGGCCCACTTAGATAATAAAAGAGTGTAAGATTTAAAGGGACTCTAGTGGAATGAAATGCTTAGGGAGAGTAAATTGGCATGGATAAAATCTCTTCAAGACACCTTTTAAATTTAATTAGTCATGTCACTTTCTCTTTTCTAAATCTTTACAAGGTGATATAAGTTCATGAAGTGGTTTGAGGGGTGATAGAAGTGATAAAAGGCTTAGATGATCATGTCATGGGTAATGTACTTGAAAAAAATATGAAATTAATGTTATGGCCTCAAACCAATGATCAAGAACCTTTATATTATCAAAGGATACAACATACTCATTTAATAGGTGGTGTAACCTCACTGTCACCTACAAACACTCATGAAAATCTTAAAAACCTTCCTTTGTTCAAATCATTTGTTACACTTATGACTTTTCACAAGATATGGATTTCTACTTGAGTTTAAGACATGAAACTATTGAAGAAGGGTTTACACATTCAAACACAAATTTAGATAATTTATACACAAACTATATATACTATCACATACTAGTTACACCTACATAAACCCACTTGATAGATCAGAGAAAGTGTAAAAGGTCATAAGACCATGTTAGACTAGTGGGAGACTTAAAGCTTGTATCCTTTTTTGATTAAGTTTACTCCATATTTTCCCTTATAATATTGATATTATATAATAGATAAGTGATCTGATTTCCCATTAACAAGTATAATGACATATGAGAAAATGGAGTATGACTTATTCGTACAAACTTGTCCTTCTATGGACTATAATAAACCTAATTAGACCTCCAAAGGCTCTATTTAGGTTGTTATATAAATAAATGAGTGTAATAAAGGATAAATATTATCACAAAAGGTATAAATATGCATAATAATATTATTCAACATTAATTTTGATCAACGTGCAATCTTATACCATCCTCAAAACCTCCCGGTGATAGTCTGTGTAGACCTATAAGGTTAGGTTATGAACAAAGTTTGGAAATTTAACCTACCTAAAAATTTAGGGTTTTAAACTTATGATAGTGAAATAATTTATGGATATTTTACAAATTTCAAAAATTGACAATTTTTCACTGTACACATTTGTTATACTAAGAAGCCCTAATTTGGGCAAGTATGCATAGAAAATAGCCTATAGAACAAACCATTGATTGTCAAGACTCAAAAAAAAAATATTTATCTTGTTTTACCTTACTATATAACCCTAGGAACTCATAGTGGATGAAACAAGTCCTTAAATTTGACTGTCATTTTATGAGCTTGTTGCCCTGTATGTTTTGTGCATGCAGTCTGCAAAAAAGTGATAATAAAACACACCAAAGTTGCTAATTTTTATTACAATCTCATTCTCCAAAATATATTACATCATATTCATCCTCTTAGGTTGAAAAAACCAAGTTATAATCCAACAAAAACAAAACCAAACCAACAATTTTCCTATTCTAGCTTCATGCAAACCAACTCTTAGAATAGGGCTAACAATTTTTTTCTAAAAAAACAAGATATTAACAAGATATATATTATTACAATAGACTTGTGTGATTGTAATATGATTTATAAAACCATTTTTTACAACAAATCATAACCATTTATCCTTTATACAATATTTAGGCCTTATTACAAGATAAAAGAGCAAATTTAAATATTGAAATTACCTAGTTTTGGAGGGAAATTGACTTGACCATAACTAGACACTCTAACCTATACCAAGGACCTTTAAAACACTACTCAAAATTATGAATATTCTCCTATATCATTATCCCAATGGGTAAAAGAAGCTATCTTAACTTGTTATTATTCTTCATCAACTCCTCTATGCTTGTGCCTAGCTTGTGGATGTCATGTTCAGTCAACCATGTTGCATCTTTAGCTGGTAGGTTCTTCCACTTGATCAAGTACTAGAGATACTATTTGTCTCTTATCTTCTTCACCACTTTCTTGTCCAAAATGTTATCAATCTCTTTTGAGACTTCTTTGGGTAGTTGTTCTTTCCATTGGAAGGCTTCATCATCTTCCATTTTAGACTCTTCATCTAGTTATTATCCATATTTTTATGGGTATAGGTATAAAACATTAAAGATTTGATAGATTCCAATCCCTTTTGGTAGTTCAATCTCATAGGCATTATTGGATAACTTCCTTACTACCTTTCATGGACCAATTTTCTTCACTTTCAACTTATTATACTCCCTCTTAGGAAATATTTCCTTTATAAGGTGGGCAAGAACTAGGTCTCCCACACTAAAGATGACCTCTCTCATATTTTTATCAACTCTTAACTTTTATTTGATGGTACTTTCTTCAAGATTCTTCTTTACTTGTTCATGCAAATCTTGCATTGTATTGGCAAACTCTGCATTAGCACTTCTTGCTTCCATCTTGCTTAGATTTCTTAGCTCATATACACCTCTAGGATTCATTCCATACAATATTTGGAATGGACTCATTCCTGTACTTCTGTTAGGATAATCAATATATGAAAATTCAGCTTATGCAAGTACAAGATCCCATTATTTTGGTTGCATACTTACCAAACTCCTCAAGATGTTACCAAGGATCCTATTGAAAACTTTAGTTTGACCATAATTTTATGGATGGAACACTGAGCTAAAGGTCAAATGTGTGCCCAAATTATTCTATAAGGTCCTACAAAAGTGCCTAACAAACTTGGTATCCCTATCAGAAATAATGCTCGTAAGGAGCCCATGCAACCTTATAATTTCTTTAAAGAATAGATTGGATATGTTAGTAGCATCACTTGTCTTTGAACATGGAATGAAATGAGACATATTAAGAACCTATCAACCAATACAAATATGAAATCATGACATCTTAGAGTTCTTGGCAACCCAAGTATAAAGTCCATACTTACTGAATCTTAAGGCCTGTTAGGACTGGGTAGTGGTTGGTAAAAACTTGCATTTTGAATACTTCCCTTGGCATGTTGGCATGTCTTTCACCTTCCAAAAAAATTCTTTACATCAACATTCATACCTATCCAATAGTAATGAGCACTTAATTGTGATAGTGTCTTATTTTGTCCAAAATGTCCTGCCAAGCTACCACTATGTTTCTCCTTCAACAAATTATCTCTCATGGAACTCTTGGGTATGAAAATTTGGCTACCATTTAATAGCATACCTTATTGAATAATTAATTCTATCCAAAGACTCCTATCATACCCTACTAGATTCTTGTAAGCTTCATAAGGTGCCTTGAAATATGGATCTTCTTTGTACATCTCCTTCAACTCTTCAAATCCTAAGATGCTTACTTGAGAATCCTACATGATTATATTCCTTATAATTAAAGCATAAAAAACCTTGTTAGATATTCCTTTCTTATGCTTAATATTAAAAGTGAAAATTTGTAAGAACTCAATCCATTTGACATGTTTTTGACTCAACTTACTCTGATTGCTAATGAACTACAAAGCATAGTTATCTGTAAACAAAAAAAAATATTTAGGCAAAAGATAATGCCTCCACTTCTTCAAATATTTTACAAGAGAATAGAAATACTGATGATAATCTGAATATCTCTTCTTAACATCACTTAGTTTCTCACTAAAGTATGCTATGGGTTTCCCATCTTAACTTAAGACATCACCTATGGCAATTCCACTATCATCGAATTCCACTTGAAATAGTTAATTGAAATCAGGTAAGGTTAGGATTGGTTCTTTAGTTACCTTATTTTTCAATAATCTAAAACTCTTATTATCAGCCTTAGTCCAACAAAAACTTCTCTTATCACCCTTGATTGTATCTATCATTAGAGCAACAATCCTACTGGAATTTCTTATGAACTTCCTATAGAAGCTAGCCAAAAAATGAAATATTCTTACCTCAAAGGTGTTCCAAGGTGTATGCCACCCAATTATGTATTTTATCTTCTCCTTATACATCTTCAAACTTTCCTTTGAAATCACAAATCCTAAGTAGATCAATTCTACCTTCATAAAACTGCACTTTTTCACATTGATTAGCAATTTATTTTTATGTAGTTTACTAAACACCATCATAAAATGTTTAAAATGATCTTCCTTAGTTTTAATAAACATAAAAATATCATCCAAATATATTATCACAAACTTAACATTGAATTTCTTAAGTACTTCATTCATTAGCCTCATTAAGGTGCTTGGTGCATTGGTTAGCCCAAATGGCATGACTAACCACTCATAGAGTCCATCATTGGTCTTGAAGTTTGTTTTAAATTAATCCCATTATCTTATCCTAATTTTATGGTACCTAATTTTCAATTATATCTTGGAAAAATATGCAGCTCCACTCAAACAATCAAGTAAATCATCAATTCTAGGTAATGGGAATCTATACCTGATAGTAATTTTATTGATTGCTATGGAGTATATACACATCCTCAAACTCCCATACTTATTATTAATAAACATTTTAGGAACATCAAAAGGACTTATAATCTCTCTTACCAATCCTTTGTTCAAAATCTCTTGGACTTGTTGCTTGATCTCTTCATTCTCTCTTGGTGTTAACCTATATGTAGCCTTGTTTGGTAGATTGGCACCTAGAATCAAGTATATATGATGGCTAATAACAATAAATGGTGTTAAATAATTATGAAAATCATATACAAAAATACAAATTTATTCATTCAACGTGTATTGAATCTCTGGAGGTAAATCAATTAACTTGGTGCTAGTGACTACACTTCTTGGATTACCAATCACAACAAAGTTTACCTCCTCCTTCTTAATTTGGTGTAGAAACTCCTTACTACCCAAGATAAGCACCTTATATTTTTGTCCTACAATGATATAAACCTACTATTTCAATGGTGTGAGTGTGTGTTTGATCCCATCCTTCTCAAATGTGTATATAGTATTCCTTCCATCATGCATGGCCTTCCTGTCAAACTGCCAAGGCCTTCCAAGAAATATATGGCATACATCCATGGTCATGACATCACATAAAATATGAACTCTATATATTCAAATCTGAAATTATACTTTACATTGTTCACTTACCAAGAGTTTGTGTCCCTTTTGCAGCCAAGAGACTTGATATGGTGTAGGATGCACCTTCTTCTTCAAGCCTAGTTTCTCCACCATCTCAATTGACACCAGGTTATCTATACTTCCAATATATATGATGACATTTAAAAAATTTACCTTGATCTTACACATTTTCCTAAACAAATTTTTCCTTTGTGGTGGTTCCACAATTTCCTTATTAGGCTTCAACAAGATTATTTTCATTAAAAGAGACTCACCTTCTTCTGGTACATCTTCATGAATTATTGTTGATCCTTCATTTTATTCTTCACCTTCAGTTACATGTACTCCTATTTCATGTCTTGTATAATAATTATATGGACACTCATATTCTCTATGGCCTGCATACTTGTTGCACTTGAAGTATTTTTTGATAAATCTTTATCTTCCTCTTTGATAGCCTTGATATGGCCTCCTTCCTCTTGATGTATAGCTGCCTCTTGAACATTGTGAGATACTAGATTACTCTTGTGATGTTTTTAGATACCTTATAACTCCTTTATATCCTCTTCCTCTAATGGATCTACCTCATCCTCTTGCAAAGGAAGTATGTTTCCTTACAATCTTCTCTTGAGATTTCAAAGCAAATTGGTATGCTTCCTCAATTATCTTGGGAATGAGTAAGCTAATCTCATCTTATATGATAAAATTCAAAGCATTAGTGTATATTTATACCTTTTAAAAATCATCCTCAATATGTCTTGATTTGATTGTTATCCTATAGAAATCTGTAGTGTATTCTCTTGCAGTCATGTCCTTTTGTTTCAAATTTTGTAATTGCTTGAAAATATTTGCTTAGTAATCTAAGGGCATGAATTTTACTTTCATTTTTGCCACCATTCTATCCCAACTTCTGATCTTTGGCTTTATTTTCCTCCTTTCCTCTTTTACTCCATCCCACCATATGGATGCATGGCTCTTCAATCGGGTCATGGCATACTTGACCTTCTTGTCATCTTCCTTTATCCCTTTATACTCAAAGTCTTTTCTAATGATTTGATCTAATCAATAAAATATTATACATTTATATTACCTTAATACATTATAATCTCGATTTTTGGCTTTTCATTCACCTTCATAATGTCTCTGATCAACATCTTTTTAGTTGTCTCTTCCTCTACCACCAATTCCTCCTATAGTGGTTCTTTTTCTCTATCACTGAATTCCCCCATGTCAGCACCTCTCCTTTGAGCTACCTCTAATTCTTGAAATCTATCCTGTAGGTTCCTAAATTCTTCTACTATTGCCATCTAACCTATTGGTCTTCTTCCTCCAGCTCTACCTCTATTCCTTACTCTCATGGCCATCTTGGAACTTTGCTTCTCTTTCATAAATCACTTTTCTTATTTGATTAGATCTTGGATTGTGTAAAATCCCCAATGCTCTGATACCAAATTGGTTAACCTCACTGTCACCTACAAACACTCATGAAAATCTTAAAAACCTTCCTTTGTTCAAATCATTTGTTACACTTATGACTTTTCACAAGATATGGATTTCTACTTGAGTTTAAGACATGAAACTATTGAAGAAGGGTTTACACATTCAAACACAAACTTAGATAATTTATACACAAACTATATATACTATCACATACTAGTTACACCTACATAAACCCACTTGATAGATAAGAGAAAGTGTAAGAGGTCATAAGACCATGTTAGACTAGTGGGAGGCTTAAAACTTGTATCCTTTTTTGACTAAGTTTCCTCCATATTTTCCCTTATACTATTTATATTATATAATAGATAGGTGACCTGAGTACCCATTAACAAGTATAATGACATATGAGAAAATGGAGTATGACTTATTCCTACAAACTTATCCTTTTATGGACTGTAATAGACCTAATTAGGCCTCCAGGCTATATTTAGCTGGTGAGATAAATAAATGAGTAGAATAAAGGATTAATATTGTCACAAAAGGTATAAATATGCATAATAAGATTATAAAACATTAATTTTGATCAACCTACAAACCTATACCATCCTCAAAACCTCACTGTGATAGTCTGTGTAGATCTGTAAGGTTAGGTTATGAATAGAGTTTGGAAAGTTGACCTACCTAATGATTTAGGGTTTGAAACTTATAAACATGAAATAATGTATGGAGAGTTTACAAATTTCAAAAATTGACAATTTTTCACCCTACACATTTATTATACTAGGAAGCCATAATTTAGGCTAGTATGCATAGAAATTAACCTACAGAACAAACCATTGATTATCAAGACTAAAAAAAATTATATTTGTCTTATTTTACCTTACTCTATAACCTTAGGCACTCACACTGGATGAAACAAGTCCTTAAAGTTGACTATCATTTAATGAGCTTATTGCCTTGTATGTTCTGTGCATGCAGTCTACAAAAAAGTGATAAGAAAACACACCAAAGTTGTTAATTTTCATTCCAATCTCCTTATCCACAATATCTTACATCATATTCCTCTTATTGGGTTGAAAAAACCAAGTTATAATCCAACAAAAACAAAACCAAACCAATAGTTTTCTTATTCTAGCTTCATGCAAACCAACTCCTAGAATAGGGCTAACAAAAATTTTCTAATAAAAAAAGTTCTTAACAAGCTATATATTGTTCCAATAGGATTTTGTTACCATAGTATGATTTATATAGCCATTTTTAACAAAAAATCATAACCATTTTGCCTTTATATAAGATTTAGGTCTTATTACAAGATGAAAGAGCATAAAACAAATTTGAATACTCAAATTACCTAGTTTTGGAGGGAAATTGATATGACCATAACTAAAGATCTAACCTCTACCAAGGACCTTTAAAACACTACTCAAACTTTTTAATATTCTCCTACATCAATAGGGATAAAGCAATCATTAACTTTTTAGGACTTTTGGCAATGACCTCTCTCATTACAAGACACTATGACACTTATTATATCATCCTAAAGACTTGAATATACTCATGACACCATGGATCAAACATGAAACTATGACACATCATGATGCTCTCAATAATGATTCAAATACTCTCATCAAGACAAGGATGACATGACCATGTTGAGAAATACTATAATCAGGCTAGGATGATGGTCACTTAAAGTTTTTGATATCAAGGGTTGACATTTGGCCTGTGAGGCCAAAATGTCAACATTACTGATGACTCTAATGGGTGACCATCTTGGTGGTCAAGAGAAACTATAAATTATTTATGACAAGGGTGACATAATGGCTCAATCAAGGTGACATGACTTGAAGATCATTTGGTGGACTACCAAGTTGATCTGTACTTCATGACATCTCTTAGACTTATTAAGTCAATAAAACACACAGAGACAAAACAAATAAAAACCTAACACTAAGAAACACACCAAACAACTAAGGAACTAAACAACAAGACACTACCTACAGACTTATGTAACACACTTATTTGGACAAAACAACTAACTACTATAAAAATGATGTGGACTTGACTTCATTCCCCCAAGATCAAATGGGAATGTCCTCTAATCACTATGTAACCATGATGTAGAGTTTTCATGTCATGACTTGCATGAAATAAAACATAGATCATTACGTGAAAACTTTCACTTATAGTTATCACTCTCCTAGTCACTTGGGATAAGGAATGGACCTTCTAGATTCATTCCCAAGACTATGGTTTGAGTACAAGGGTCAAGAACCTAATCATATTCTTGCCATACCTTTCTATTTTGCATCATAAATTTCATCTCCTCTTCAATTAGGCGCTGCAACTGATTCTACTCACTAGATTCAAGATGATCAACTACTAAAGTATCCTTGATAAGTTCCTCTTCAAGATTTTATTGGTGTAGAGGTGGGGTGTCTAAACTCAATCTGAAGTCTTCTAATTCCTCCCAAAAGGAATTCTCATCATTATAAATGGATAAACCATAGAGGTGACTTTCATTTTTGATAACTATTTATAAGATATCATGATGGTCACTCACCTCTTTCTCTTGGATAGGTTCCTAACAAAGTTCTTGGTCAATTAAAGTTTTCTCCTCTTCATCTCTAATAGAGGGTTACAACTCATTAATCCATTCAAGTAGAAGCTCTTCTTGTCTTGGAACTTCTTAAGTCAAATTGTCCTCTTCATTTGGAACATTAGGTTGTTTTCCTATTACATCACTCAAGTATACCATGTTGAGTTGTTCAAATTCATCCAATAACTCCAAGTATAGGTGTTGACACTGATCTTCCAAGGGATTTCTGACCTCAGTCTCAATAGAATTATCATGAAGGTTATCTTCTAGTTGGTCTCCTAGGGAAGGAGTTGCTTGTGTTTCATCTACATCCGATATAACATTATGACATTGTAGTTACCACACATCATCTAACTTATTTTTATGTTCCAAATTTAACCTGCTAAGATGAATAAGAGTCCCAATCTGAATCTCTTCTTCATAGACACTCAAAGTGTCTTATCTAAGGTGATCTTAACACTTATCTATAGCTATAACACTATCAATTTTTTGAATAAATGCCCCTCCATTAACCAACCTTGATATTTTTTCCACCATAATTGGGTACTAAAGTTATAATTTTAATGCATATGGCTTCTCTTCAAGAGAGGATAAGGTGGGTGGGTAGTAGACATTGCTAGGCTACTTGATATTTATAATGGTATCCTTCCAACTAGGGATCTTAAATGATTTCTTGGGAAGATTCTAGGATTGAGGAGGGATGTGAATAAGGTTAGAAGGAAATTGAGTAATAATAGATGAAGTCTTAATAGGTGTATAATTCCCTCTAACATCTAACTCATTATCTATGAGTCATTGTTTATGGAATGCCATTTTTAGTATACTTGGCATAGAAGAAGATTTATTTGGGATAGAATATGATGGTTGGTCTGTAAGGGTATTTTGATGAGGAATAAGGAATTGAAACTCACTTTTATTTTGTTGTATAAGATGCTCCTACAACTTATCCCTTTTTTCCCTAATTTCTCAATATCAAAGTAAAAATGGTCATTATTTGGTAGAGGTTGATTGTAAGGGACAATAGGTTGGTACCATGACTGGTCATGAGGATAATAAGGCTTCCATGGGGGTGGAGGAGGCTCACAATAGAGTAGGTGGTCTTGATAATTAGGGGTATGTCCATTATATGGATAACAAGGGTCAATATAATGATCATATGGGCCATGATAGGGTGGATATGGGGGTGAAGGATAGAATCCTGCCTCATAAGCTACCATGAATCCTTATGCAACATGTGTCTCATAATATGAACATAAATAAGAAGATATTACCTCTGCAACAATGGAACCATGATGTCCTTGAGCTTGAAACTGATTTCAAACCTTCCCAAAGATGCTTGACTCTACCCAAGGTGACTATAGATGTTGTTATTGATGTTATCAGCTTCTTAATGTCTTCCATTATATTTAGAGCATTATTCAAGGAACTTGAAATCTATCGCACTAAGTGTGATAGAAATTTTAGTGACTCTAGGTTACACCCTTATTGAGGATAGGAGTGTTCATGTCCTAACCCCAAACCTAGGCTAACATAGGAATGACCTTAGGTTGTGGGTTACCTAATGAGTAGGTTAGACCTTTAGATTTTAAGGAGCTAGCTCCCTTGACTATTCATTTGAATCTCTCTCTAAGATATAAATAGTTGGGATGTAAAGGGTAAAGAAGATGCATGAATGAAAAACTATCCTAAAGTGTGGTGATGCACCTTATAATCATTCTATACACTCATTCAACTTGTAATCTCAACACACTAATAAATAATGCATAGAGCTAATTTACTACCTTAAATGACTTTTAGGCAATAATATTTCATTTAGAGGTTACTAAAATGATTTAAGGTGAGAGGGTCAGGAGGAGAAGGCCTAGTCTAAGGCACTTGCAACTTGATTTCCATTCTAAACCTGAGCTATCCACCTTATAACACACTAGACAACCTACCATGAAGATTATTAATACCTAGATCTAACTTGGACCTACAAAATGGAATGTTATACCATTTTTACATATCATACAAGTATAAACACACAAAGCACAGACCATGAAGAAGCTTCAATATGCTCTATTCATCATTCAAGAGGTGCATAAGTACAAATACTAGTAGAGTCTCTTTATACTAGACTAAGGGATACAAAATAAGTCCAAAAGCCTTGAATATATAGAATATATGAAGAGATAACAAGGATAATATGGCATGAAAAAGTGGAAAGGATGATCATTAATGACCATAATTTACTTTTCCTTTAGTTATAATAGTTACAAGCATCTTCTCTAGCCCTTTTCATGCATTGGACCTCTTTTATGGCTCCTTGAATGAGCTATTGGAGTCCAATTGAAGTGGTAAAGGGTGTAACTAGCTCATTAAACTCTTTTAAAATCATGACCATTCCTAATAAAGGTCAACCATTCCATTTTGTGGTAGTTATAATCATGAATTAGGCCCTCATAACCATTTGGGAACCTACTCTCCTCTACATCAAATTAAAAAAGTCAAGTAAACTATCTTATACTTCTATCATATCCATTAATACACATTTAATTCCATTAAAATATTAGTTATCAATGTAACATCCCTGCATTGACTTATTCTATTGGCCTTTCAACACTAAACAATCTTTCTTTGTTGACCAAATAGGCCAATTAGGCCTAATTGCCTAAGTGTTGAAACTTATAATCCATTAGAAACATAAAAAAGGCTATATAACCTATATATGAGTGTTTTTCATGCCTGAAGAAAAACCTAAAACCATGATATAGGATTAGAAAGGCATTAGACACTTGAAACTCCACTCCTCCAAGTTGACGGGTTCACCTTCCTCATGCATTGGTAGACTAACAGTTTTGAAGGTACTTGCATAAACTCATTTATTAAATATTTGGAATTTTAAGCCTTGAGAGTCTAGATTAAGTCCCAAAAAAACTAATCCAAGGGTTATCATCATTATTTATAGTCAAACATCCTTATTTTTTCTCAAAATCCTAAAAAGTGCCTATTTTTGGGCATTCTGTACTAATTCATATAATAAAAAACCATCAGGTGAATCCCTCTAAATGTACTTTATATTCCATTAGTTTTTTAGATCATTGCTAGGTGTTAAGATGCCAAAACATCAATTTTTTTGAGACTAGGTTTGCCTAGGGTTTTATGGAGGTTTAGGAGTGCTCAAGAGTCTTAAGGTCGATTTATCCAATATGGATGTCCAAAATTAGAATAAATGCCATGAATCTCTAGAAAATTGACCTATTCAAATTCCATGAGTGGATTGGACTCCCATGAAAAGGGTGGATGAAGATATGAACATTGAAAAGTCATCCTAGAGTAGTATGAAGGCCAATTATGAGTGCCTAATTTTTTTAGGTTCATTCATAAAGTTTAGCCTCCTAATGCTAATCAATCTATCAAACCTAGGATATGTCCAACTAAACCTCTCTATTACTTAACATATTTCATAGTGGTTTCTCTTGTTATTAAATCTTATTTGTGATGAATATGATGCTTTCAAACTCTATCCCTTGTAACTTTATATTCTTACCCTTAACATGCCGATTGTAGATTCTATGCTAGGGTATTATTGTAGGTATTAGTCTATGCTAAGCCTTATTAAGGGAGTCAAGGTCTCCAAAATTGATGTGCTAAGTCTTATTGTCATCATTAACACTTTGATTCCCCATGAATTGGTATACAGTCTTATGAAATACAACCCTATGCTCAACTTCCTTCTTATGCCAAGCCTTAGGCTAGTTTAGGTGACTGTAAGTGCTATTAGGCTTATGATGGAAGAAGGTGATCTAATGAGTATGAGGTAATGAGCCATCTAAAAATTAACCTCTCATTACCCATATTTTCATTATGATAATCCCTTCATTCCTTTCTATCACTCCAATTGTCAAGAATCTCTTGACTTTTATTCATTGTATGGACCGATATAGTACACATATGCTATTTGAGGTGAATGTTTCCTTGATTTATTATGGTGATTATAACACTAAGTTATTATTTAAATTCACTAAAATATACCCCTTATTTCTTCCCATACCTTCCTTTGAAGATATTTCTTGATCACTCATAGATTATTCCTTTGAACTCTATTGTAGTAGGTTATATGAATGGTTGTAGCTGCTTATGGAGTCTCCTTAGCAGGGCATATGACCAAATGAGTTGAATAGTTGAGAATTCATTCTTTATGAGGGTTCCAAGGGATTATGTGGGTTCATTATCATGGTTTAGACTTAATATGGAGGATAGATGGGTGAAGGAACATGGAAAAGGAGTGACAAGGAGATGGGAACATAAAAATAGGGTAATAACACAGAATAAAGGTAGTGAAGGAATGTGAAATAATAGTGGTATGGAAAATTCATGATGAAGGGTAAGAATCCTCTTAAGACCAACCATTTTACAACTGGATAACCTTAGAATTATACCTAAACAATCATGAAGTTTTGGAGGCATAAACACATCATATAAAACCTGAAAATGAAACCTTAATATCTCAAACCTTAATTTTCATGAGGAGACCTTAAATTCTACTAAAAAAGGAATTATGAGTTTGGGAGTTAAGAGAGGTGGATGCTAGGTCCTCAAGGCTGAAAAAGAGGTGGAGAGGCTTGTTTATAAGAACATGAATGTGCTACATCATCAATATACACTTCCTTCTACATCTTGAGCCCCCTTTTAAAGTTTTACAAGTGTCTTTAGACTTCACATAATCCTTGTCAACAGTGATCTCCACATATGCATTAGTCCCTTAATTTTGAGGTATTTAAAGATATAAAGGGGTTCATGAAGATTTCACTTGAGAAATTAGGAATTTTAGTCATCAAAACACCTCTTCAAACTCTCACATTCAAATCACGGCCCCTGATGAAGACACCAAACCTTGGTCAATACAGTCAACTTTCTTGCAGGTTACACATATTAGTTAGTCATGAAGATTTTCATTTTTATAAACTCACACATGTGAGACAAGTTCACAAATTACCATGGGAATATCCTTCAAGAGTTGGTAAAACAATCTTAGTCATTAGATTGAGAAAACATATCCAAAATCCATGAAAATTGCTTAGTTGAAGTTGGCTTGTGTAGATGTGAAGTTCATACACACTCCTTAACTTCTTAAGGAAGGATCATAAATTTGAAGATACCACTATCCAAAAAAAATCCCATGATTGGAATCTAGTTGAATCTACTTCTTTTGGCCAAGAGCTAGGACCTCTACTCTCTCTCTCTCTTCTCTATGGTACAATCAAAAACTTGAGGAGTTGTCCAATCTTGAAAATAAGGGTTGATGAAGTGCAAAATGGTTTTGAGCTTGTTTTACTTACATTTTTCATGAAACTTTGAAATGACATCAGACATGATCTCACCTTCATTATTTAATCCTCTATTTTATGATATAGTTTGTATAGTTCTGTACAACTATGGAAAAATATCAAAAAACTTTGATTTCCCATCATTTTATCTATGTTTTAGACATTGTAATGCCATTTAGGGGTAAAATTAGGGGAAACAAAAATTAATAGGCCATTTCTAAGCAGGATAAAACATGAGGGTAAGTGGAAAAGACACAAAATGGCATGTGGGGCCCACTTGTCTAATGAAAGAATATGAATATGCCTTAAAGGGACTTTAAGTGGCATGAATGGAGAGTAATTTGGCATGGATAACATCTCTTTAATTCCCATTTTCAACATAATTAATCAAGTCACTTTCCTTTTTCTAAAGCTTTACAAGGTGATATAAGTTCATGAAGTGGTTTGAGGGGTGATTAAAGTGCTAAAAGACTTATATGAGCATGTCATGGGAAATGTACTTGAAAAAAATATGAACTTCATGTTATGGCCTCAAACCAATGATAAAAAAACCTTTCTATTATCAAAGGATTCAACATAATATTTTAATAGGGCTAAAGCATTCATTAACTTTTCAAGACTTTTGGCAATGACCTCTCTCATTCTAAGACACTATGACACCTATTATATCATCCTAAATAATTCAAGACACTCATGAAACCATGGATCAAGCATGAAACTATGACACATCATGACACTCTCAATAAGGATTCAGATACTCTCATCGAGACAAGGATGACCTGACCATGTCAAGAAACATTGAAAACATGTTAAGATGATGATTACTAAAAAATTTCAATATCAAGAGTTGACATTTGGCCTATAAGGCCAAAATTTCAATAGGTGGTGAAGGTGGTAATGATGTAAATTTTTATTTCTTTGTTTTATATTTTATGGGATTTCATATCAGAATGTGTGAGATCATAAGGAGATTGATTATATCAAAATTGTGACCTTTGAGTGCCAACATTATTAGTTTTGGTGACTATCTTTCTTTATTCTATTTTTTATTGATGGAGTCAAAAGTGGTGGAATTACTGGTTTGGACATTGCATTTTGGTGGAGCCAAGACAAGGGAGATGGGTTTTTCTAGAGGGGTGTCAAGGATAAGCTTAATTAATGTCTTTTGGGTGCCATCGCTGGAAGTGTCTAATGCAATTGAGAATATTTTAGGGGCAAAACTATTGTATAAGATCAGGCATCTAAAAGTTAATTTAGATTTTGTGGCTTTATTTGGAAGTAATTTGTGTATGGTGGTGGTGGATAAGGACCATATAAAGGAGTTCATTTATTTTTTATATGGCCTAAATATAGAGTTTATCTACTCTCTTTAATTAATAATATATAAGTAGGCCCCTTTCTTGAGCTTCCTTTCATCAAGAAATATGGATTGGGTTTTGTTCCTTTGTCTTTATTCCATGTTTTGGAGGCTAGGTTTGCTTTTATGATTAATTTTTTTCAAGAGGTGGATGAGGTGTGCTATACTGATGGTGGGGAGGGAAAATCCAAGGGAGTATTTTTACCTAATATGTAGGAGATGCTAGCTCCAATTCCATAGTCATCTGAGTGGAGAGCAATGCAAAGGAATCCATGTAGATTTTAGGATATCAAATGGTTAGCATGAGGATTTGTTTATGGTCATTTTATGGCTTGGCCATGGTGGAAAGAATAAATAGGTTGTGCATTAATGTAGGGGATTTGTAATAACTGATGGAGAATGTATAAGTCCTCTCATTTATGGGAGTCACTGGTAGAAAGCATGTAGGTGGGTTCATTGTTGGAAGTTGGCATCTACTCATAGGTGATGTTAGCATAGAATCCTATGATGCTAAGGAAGGGTCGTGGGCAAAAGCTAGATCATGAGCTCGGTGTTTCTTGGGAGGACACTCAGATCATAATAATTGACTAGTCTTTATGCTTTTATGCAAAGGTTTTTTTTAATAAAGGTTCTTAATGTAATCAAGGTTGGTTAAGTTTGTGAAATGTAATCAATATTATATAAATATATATTTATCATATGTATGTTTTGGTTTTTTTTTTTTTTGGTTATAATATGCCTTAATGGTCATATCATTAAGCTAAATCATTATGTTGTTTTGAGTTTTTATGATATCAGTAAGGGGACCCATAAACCCTATAATCGATCAAAGAAGAATCATTTTTTCTATTCTAAACAAATTATTATTTCTAGTACAAATACTCCATTAAAAAAATATCCATGAATCCTCTAATCACAACTACATAATGCTTAAAATGACAACAATAATCATACCATATTTGCATTTGCATATATGCTAAGGCAATAAGGGTATTCAAAATTTTGTAAGATTCTTTCCATTGAGACACACTCATGAGGATATATATGGGAATTTAAGTATAATAACAACATAATTATGGAAATTAGACACATTTTCTTTACCACATATCATTGACACCTATTGAACATGATAAGAGGGATCCATTACATTCACTCCTCGCATTATTTAGGAAGTGTATGAATTTAAGGCCTTTATAGATCCACATTTGTTGGATGGAAAAAATAATATAATGGGTATTAGAAAACCTAAAATGTTTAGGTTCCATGTCATGGATGACATACAAGTGTTGGAATATAAAGAAACAATAAATAAACTACAATGGTCTCATTCAATCCTAATATGGTGTAGAAATTAAAATGGTGAGATAAAATTATTAGAAGGGCAACCTCCTTTGGAACCTTTCAAAGATCTCAAAGAGATGGAATATTTGAAAAATGGAAAAATCATATATTGAATATTGGGGGAAAATTAGAATAGGTGGAGATAGAAAATGTTGGCTTACAAATATAACTTATTGAGAAAATGTTTTTATGTGATTTGGATAAACCATTTTACAATTATAATAGGATGCCAAATGCTCTTTTTTGACCAAAAAAAATCAATACAAATGCATATAAGACCAAATAATTAGTGCCACAAAATTTCAAAAGGAAGACTACATTAATCAAAATATCCCAAGTAATAATGATATTTATGTTGGGCATATTTTTGGAAAACCTAAAAAAGTATTCAATCTATTGATGGATGTGTATGTGGGATATATAATTTTAGTTTAACCAGTAAATAAAAATGAAAATATATTGATGGGAAGGGAATATGGGGATATTTACCTAAAAATGGAAGGCAATAATGTGGTTAAAAAGGTGAGGATTCAATATTATAAACTTGCAAGTGTATAAGGTACAACATCAGATCAGGATTGTTTAAGGCCAAATAAAACATGGACCAAACCAAAAGAAATAAAATATTATATTGACATGGATAACATCTTCTATGCATTCACACTAAACAATGGAAAGGAGTATCAATTAGGATACTTGATAAAGGACATAAGGCCATTAAATCATACCTTGAACTAATTGAATAGGGTAATGAATGAAAAATTGTTGAAATTATTGAATATTATATTAAATTAACATGTGATATCATCTCGGCCTAAGATGTGGGTTTTTTTGAAATTTTTATTGTGAATCACATTCCAATAAGACCTTACAGTTGTATTATTGTTTAATATGAATTTAATATTGATATTTATTTCACTGAATTATTTGTCATACATTTGGAAGGATGTTAAGACCTTAATAATGTATATTTTTTTATTAAATATGAGTGGAAGATTAATATTTTATTTCATAAAAATATTTTTCATAATAATTTATCAAACTAGGAATATATTAATATTAATGTGTAATTATGTAATAAAATATTTATCAAATTATAACTAGCATTATTATACTCAATTTAATGGGAGATGAGCTAGTAGTAAAGTACCATACATTTTTGAATTTACACTTGATGTGTGTTTTAAGCACACAACATAAGTTTATGATGATTCAAAACTAAGAGGGCTATGAAGTGTTGATCAGCAAGGAAATTATAACTAGTTTAATTTTAGATGTTTTTGGCCTATTTTTAAAATTCATCTATTTTTATAGTGAAGGATTTTATTGATGTGGCATCACTCCAATTGGATATGATAAATGTGAGATATTATTAATGTAAAGTTGAAAGGTGTAGACATGTGCACATTGCAATCTCTCATTGTCTCAAGTTCAAAGAGTCCCTCAAAATTTAAGTGACTTTATTCAAAATTTATAGATTTGTGGACCTTTATATTCACTTTAAATTTTATTCACATATACATATTCCCTAAAGAGAATAAATAAATATACCATATTTAAAACATTAATAAAGAACATAAATTATTTTTAATATGTCTACAATGTTATAGGATAACATTTGACAATCATCACGAGGCCACAAAGCCATGGAGTCATGGAGGTCCATATTTTTCTCTTTAAACTAGCCTCAATAAACTATGTGGATATTTTGAAACTTTAAATCCACTTTATCTCTCCATATATTCACTTTTTCATGCACATAATATATCAACATACCACTATCATATCCTAGAAACCAATAATTTAACACTTATAATGGTTTAAACAAACTTTTGATATCAAAGTAAATACACCTAGTGATTAGAACTAGATCATGAGGTCATGGAGACATAAATATTATTGGAGCAATAAATTATTGGATTTAATTTAAAAGGGGACTCTATGGACTTTTAAATTTATGGATTTCATCTTAGACTAAAACTCGGTATTAGTCATGAAGATATGTATTTGGAATGGAAAATTGTGAGCCTTAATTTAAGACATATAAATTAGTTTTGAAGATACTAATTATTTCACAAGGGTACTTAAATGATAAATTTTCAATTTAGATAAATGTATGTGTAAACTACGTTGGTTTTACAAGGGTATAATGGGATGATTTTATCGTTAATATAAAGTGTTATCCAATACTTGTACATGGTATAAATATGTTTTACATTGGTGAACTAATATTATTTATGAATCTTACATGTCATGATGTGATTACTTAATATGAAGTAAAAATATTATAGAGTACTATGAAAACTATTAGGTGGTACTATGAAAACTATGGGGCATTATGTGATCAGGACTGATGAGGATAAAATTAAAACCTTAATTCGTACTAATTGGAATCTAATAATAGAATCATTAGAATCCAATATCACACTACTTGAAACCAATAATAGAAATATTATAATCTGATATCATACAAGTTAAAAAGCACTAATATCAATATATAAGTCCAAATTGAACAATAAAAAATCCAAAATGGCAATACTATAAGTCCATATTCTTAGACATATGTCCACATTTAATGAATTAATGTTTTTTCTTAATTTAAATTTATCATATATATCTAATTACATTAATTATATCATACCTTACTAGTGCATTCATTTTGTGTGTTACATGGATATCTACATTATGTGTTGTAAAAACATACTTTTTGTACAAGACCCTTTTCCATTATGTATTTTCCTCATTTTCTCACACTTATTACACTTGCATACAATTTACTATTTTTTAGACACTTTATATCCCATACTAGACTATATATAGCCTTTGATCCTTTTAAATGTCTTCAACATTATATCATATTTGTCTAATTTCAACTATAGTGTCTTAGTCATACATTTTATAATTAATTTACCTTCATTTTTGGACATTTTTCACTCTAAGGGTAGATTCAGTTGATACATGTGAAGCATTAAATCTATCCTTGGTATATTTGGTGACCCATTAAATCTATCCTCTATATTTTTGTGGGTCCTTTCCACCTGGTCCTAAATTCCCATGTTGTGACTTTATCTTATCAAAATATTCCATGGCTTGAATTTGTGTGTCATGTCTTAGAGAGTCCTATATATACAAATCATTCCTAGTCATTTTGACCAAGTGTCAAGTATCATCCAATGGCTGAGAGAATGATGAATCTTTTTCCATTTTTTAAGTTAGGGTCTTCATTTATCATATATATTACTACACTTTTGATAGAGTTACATTTTGATGCTTCAAAATATTCAAGACTTGTGACATAATCATCTTGTATAGAAATAAGGTTTAGGTAAATGTTCATTTAATTTGCACTGCACTTCACTAGGAGATGAGGTGAATTCATCACTCAAAATTACACTCACATGCACAAGAGAACTAAATAAAATTAGATTCCAATAATTAATTATATGTCACAACAACTTATGAATGGGGATCCAAATTAAAATAAATATACACACACTTTTCTTGCAAATTTCAAAAGTTAGGTCAAGCAGCAAAAAGAAGACAATTCTACACATTCTATCGAACATTTATACATTATTATTACACAATATTGTATATATAATAAAACACTTACATAAAAAATTAAAAAATCCATACTATATCAAAGTACAAATTTGACAGCTTAGAACACATTTTTTTTACTACAAGTAGTACAAATTTGGTGGTACATGGAATCTTCCTAAGACATATTCAATGGTTGTAGTTGAGGTACCGAATATAAAAATTTTAGTTTCTAACATCTAGATTTGACATATACCTACAACTCACTTCCAAATTACTATTCCAATCTCAGAATTACATGATTTTTATCAAATGTGTGTTAGATACTTGTCTTTTTTGTCATTTCATTATTATTATTTGTCATTATTTATTATGTGTTATATTAGTTCCTATTTTAAGCACACTTAGGTTTATAAATTACTATTTTAGAGTAATTTTAACTTGAGAATCCTTTGTGCCATTATTTTAAATATGTGTGCATTAAGTTATTTTTCCTAGTGTTAATTGTATTTAAAACATTTTGTGAACCCCTTTGTTCTTCGAAAGCATGTGTCTTATAACATTTCATGTAGTCTTTGACTTATGATTTTACATTTTTAAATCTATTTTTTAAATTTGTGTCTTAATTACATGGATCAAACCTTATTCTATCTTTATATTCTCTTATTTATACGTCAAAATTACATCCACATTTCATAAATTTATGTAATAAACCTAGGGTTTATAGAACCTTTGTCCCCCTTATCACCTAATTTATATGGTTGAATTATGATTATTCACATTCAGTGATCAAACCCTAGATTTCACTTAACCTCTTTATAGTTTCATATTTATATCTAATTTCATAAATTGGTGCATATACCTTTGTTCTTTGAGTGTATACACTTTTCAAAGGTTTATTCTAGGGTTTGATTCTATATGTCTAATTTACATATTATCTATGCCTATTTCATTGATCAATAATTAGCCTAGATTCCTTGATGTTGTTCATGTTTAGATATTATTCAAACTAGGAATCCTATATCTACAATCCTAATAAGTGAAGTGCTAAATTAAGTGATGTTACTTGTGTTTTTGTCTAATTACCTTTTTTTCTTTTAAAAATCCAATTATTACTGAGATGCCTCCTATAGTTGATTATAATGAACAAGTGAATGATATTGACTATATTTATATGGTTGATATTCATCTTCATGATTATGCTTATTTTGATGTTGAACATATTAGATAGAATAATGAAAAATATTTCAATAATAACCTTCCTAGTAATGTAGATGTACCAAAATTTGAATATATGGATGAAATTAATTTGGATACTTATCTTAAGACTGTGCCTATATACATTTATGCTATTATTTATATAGTTATTAAATATTAAAATAAATTAATTAGGGATAAGGAACCTACACATGAGACTAATATTATATATCCTATGAATGTTTCCTACATTTACATATGGTGGTGAGGACAAAACTCCTAAATATTATATGCCTCCACTTACTGATATAACTCCTCAGGTTGATCATATTATTTCTAAGACTTCTATTATTCCTCTTACTATTAATCCAATGACCAATTGGCCTAATTTTGATGTGTTATATTTTGGTCTTGGATCATCAAAACTCTAATCATGAATCCATTCCTACCATTTCTTATGTTATGAGGGACATATTCATACCTATGAAAAATATAATCATGTTTCGACACCTACACCTTTTGATGCATCTCAGATCCATTAATTCAACAAAAATTTAATGTTATGTAAATATAACTTAAAAAACTATATTAAGAATCCCAAAATCTTAGTCATTTAGTTTCATCTAATGAAATAGTACACAATACATTTGATGCTTAGGTGGTTACTCACCCTATTCCACCTATTTATTAAATATCTAAATTTATTTTATATAGTGGAAATGGTGTTCCTTCACATCATATTTGGGCCTATTTTTCATCATGATTTGGTTTTATTCAAGATGATTTACTAATGACTAATTTTTTTTATATAAATCTAAAGGAGTATGCCTTAGATTAGTTTTAATTCATTCCTAAAGGATATATGCATCAATTTAACATTTTGGACAACATGTTCATCACTTATTTTTATATAAAAATTAGTCAAATGTCACATTTTATTAAATTACTCAAATCAAACAAGGACCTCGTGAGAATATCCTTAACTATGTGCTTTGATTCAAGACCATGCTTTCTAAAATATCATAATAAATATTTGACTAAGATTCAAATTATTTTATTAAATATTTTTCTTAAACATCTAAGATACAAAATTATGTTCACAAATTACTAATATTTTGATTAACTAAGATATAATATTTGTGATATTGATATTAATATTTTAGAGGCTGACATGCTTAACTATAAGTTTATCACTTCCATATTTGTTACCTTTAAATATAAGTAAATTCAACATTTAAATTTAATAATAATGATGCACCTACCTTTCAATCTAAGAATGAACCAAAAATGGTAAATATAGTTTCATAAATAATTGATAGGTTATTCCTTCCACCTTCTAGGATCATGCAATAATTATAAAGCTTACTCAATGAGCCTCACAAATTTATTAAACATGTAATTGAATGCATATTTATTACACTACATGAGCATTATCAATTTGATAATCCTTGAGTTTTTCCTAAATGGTAAGATGTAAACCAATATTTTGACTACCATAGATCTTTAGGACATTCTACTAATCGATGTTATAGATTATGACATAATATTCAAGAACTCATTGATAATAACACCATTTAAATTTATTGCCAGAATTATACATTGAATTAATTTATCATAACACTTAATTAATGATTTCAAATTTTCAATAATATATTTCCAAGTCATGAAACTATGTAGAAAGACAATGTTTGTATAAAAACGTCTATCAATCATTCAACTATTCCATACAATCATGACACATATTAAATAATTAGCATGGTTTTAAGCTCTCAACAACAAACACATTATACTTTATTCTATGGCCACAATATACCACATGATGTTTTAAATAATTATCCTTTTTATGTAATTGTTTTTTGTTACAATCGTTCAATCACACATGACATTAATATTGACAATGCATTTATAAAAATATAATTACAATGTCATTCCTAGTTATTTAA